>KE157394.1:0-10245 GCA_000411055.1 Leavenworthia alabamica
AAACCGATCGGTAGAAGTTTTTTACTAAGTTCGGTTTTCAGTAAAAGCCGAACCAAAAAAACCGAAATTTATTTTTATTTTATTTCTCTGTTTAAATATTTTTATGTGTTTATTTATTTATTTTTTAATCCTAAACCGAACCGAACTTACAAAATTAAAACCGATCAGAATGTTTTTTATACCCAAAACCGAACCGAACAAAACAAAATAACCCAAAATAAACCGAAAATTTTAAGATAAACTGTTATTTTTACCTTAAAACCGAACCAAACTTACGAAAAACCAATCGGAATGTTTTTTATACCCAAAACCGAAACTATAAATTTTAAACCGATCGAAACTTAAAAAAAAAACTAAAATACCGAAACACTGGAATTTTCGACCCAAACCGACCGAATGCCCAGGCTGATTAACTACTTGAACTAGAGGGACTGCAAAATAGATAAACCCTGAATAAACTTACATTTTGAAGTCCTTTCAGAGACTTTGCGTTTAAATAGCAATCAAGAAGTGTGAGTGAGCCATCTCGTGTCGTGGTGAGACCTCCCCATCGATGAACAGACGGATCTTGCATCTCATCTTTAAATCCATTATTGACAACTGAGTTTAATTCATTACTAAATTTTGAAGCTCCTGACTTGCCATGCATAACAATCTGCACGAAACCTTCAAGAAGCAAGCCATTGCATCTGGAACAGTACATGTTCTTGCGAGCTTGCTCAAACAGAGTTTGTTTGTCAATCTTTAGGAGTTCCTGTCTATCTTTCAGTGATAACTCACTCCAGAACTGCCGACAAATTCAGAGCAATTCGGTTTAAGTTAATGATTTGTCATCATATCATCCAACTGAAGAACAAATCTGAATTAAGGTAAAAAAGGCGAGAATCGAATCCGGAAAGTACCTTTTGTAGCTGACTGTAGCTAACTCCATTGATTTCCTTGGACCAGAAGCCAAAAGTGTATTGATCATTCCTATGAGCTAAACCTGTCATCATTTACAATCTCTTGTGTTCATAAACCAATGTTTTCATTCTACTCACAACTCACAAACTCTAACAAAAAAAACTTAATAAGGGTATATTAAATCTGTACACACAGGACATTCAAGAAGCTCATAAACACCATTGTTATAATACATTCCATTTTTTACAATCCCTACATTACCTGGTTTTGTAGGTTTGTTATTATTAACTTCCATTCCCGTCGAATTCGATTCCATGACTTCTTTAAAAGCCATGGCAAACTCCAAATCCCTTATTCAATAAAAATCAAATCATCCTTTGTTTTTTCACTTGTAGTCAGATGATTCACACCCTTAGAATCTATTGAGTTTTTTTTCTGCAGGAGGAATGAGAAATCAAGAACAATATAAGCTTATATGATAATCTCACACGTCAAATTTAACACTAACACATAAAAAAGTTTATATGAACATTAGATCAAGTCTTTAACTTTATTTCTGGGATCTGTTATATAGCATTCTCAGCAACAAACCAATAAAAATAAAATAACTAAAAAACAAAACACTTGGAGCAAAACATAAGATAGGCACCAAAGCAATTGGCATGAAGCTATGAACTAGGGCTGGGCATTCGGGTAAAACCCATTCGTATTTTAGGTATATCGGGTTTACGAGTCTAGTACCCAATATAATAGGATAAAGAAATATTGAAAAAAGGAAGAAAATGGTTAAATTTAAATAAACTTTCATAAATATAACTAAAATTTTTAAAATAATTTAATTATTTATATATATAATTAGATTTTGGGTTATAACCGATGGGTTCGGATTCGGGTACGAGTTTTCGGGTTTAGGAGTTTAACACTCAATGAGATCATTTTTCGGATTCAGATTCGAGTAGTGTATTTTGAATCGGATCGGGTGCTTCGGGTAGGTTATTTTGCCCAGGAATAAGCAAAACATAAGATAGGTTACAAAAGCAATTAGCGTCAAGCTATGAACAATACTAAAATCTAAAACCTTTGTTAATTTCAATTGAATTTTTACAGACTATTTCTTATCAATCTAACTATACAGAGATAGATAACAAAAGAGATCTAACTATGAACAAAAATATCATAAACCTATGAGAGCAGCTAAAACTAAGATCGTGTAAGCAAGGTTTCAAAATTTGCAATTAAGAAAAATAAATTATAATTCAAAACCATGTTTAAGCAGAGATCTATAGAGAAAACACCAATAATATCACAAATCTCAATATTCTTATTCCTTGACCTATGTAACAATTTCAAACAATCCAATCTATTAATCAAACGATTCAAAAAATTCCAAAGACAATTTCAGGATTCAGCGATTCTCGATCTTGTTCCTAATTTCAAAAACTCAAAAAAAATGAGGATAAGTAAATTACCTGGACTTCAGATTCAAATTTAAGACGACAGAAATTGACGGATTGTTGTAAAATTAAATTAGGGATTGCTCAGAGAAGAAAAGAGACAGGTGGAGACGGCGGAGGAAGTGGCTGGTTGTTGTGTGCTGTATCGGTAAAAGCTATCAATGGCGGTGATGATGGTGTCTCTGTTTTGTCTTTATGTTTTTTCATTTATGAAAACCCTGAATGGGTTAAGTACAAGATCTGTTTAAGGCCCAACTGGCCCAACTGGCCCAATATTATATATAAGCCCAAAATAAAACGACGTCGCCTGAGAGATTCGAACTCTCGCGGGGAAACCCCATGTACTTAGCAGGCACACGCCTTAACCACTCGGCCAAAGCGACTTGATATTACGATTCTTACAGCATTATTTAAATATGCTTGCGTGTTCCAACAAAATTTATTTTCACCAATTATGATTCTTAGCTATGGCTATTTGGTTCGGTTTGTTCGCTTCACCAATAACCAAATCGAATTAGATCGGTCTCGGATTATTCGGTTCTAGGTAAGTGAATCGATCGAAATATTTTTATTTCTAGTTCGGTTTGCTTTGAGTTAATATTCAGTTTATTCAGTTAATCGAATAACCGTAAAAATCATGTTTTGGTTCGAATTAATCGGGTTATTCGATGTAAATTCACATGAAACCGAACAAACCAAATAAACCCAATTGAAAGATAAATTTCAGATTTATTCGGTTTATTTAGATTAATCAGATTAATTTGAAAATATTTTTTTAACCAAAACACGAACCGAACAAACTGATATTTTTTCGGTTTTACTTTGAAACTAACTTTTAAAAACCAAACAAACCGGAACCGAACCGTTTAAACAAAACATCCAAAACTAATAATTCTAAAATCTATTAATAATTCCAAGATTTAAATATTTTTATATAGCAAATTAACATATATTTTTAGAAGAGAAAATTTTCGATTCAAAAGTAAAATCCCTATTGTGAATAATACAAAGCAAATTACAACAAAACCACAAAATAAAGTTACAATCTTCTTCATCTTCTTCATCATCTTCTTCTTTATTCTCATTTCTCAAGTAAACCTTCTTCTCCTAAGTGGACGAGAATCAGCACTATCAACATCAGAAACCCTAGAACCACCATTCTCATTCCTTCTCCTCGATGAAGATGTTGAAAGAGTAACCATAGAATCAATCTCCACTTGACTCTCAGAGTTTATAACAGCTGCAATACTTGAGAATGAATCTCTATCATCAACCACAACACTACTATTCTGGTTCTGTTCTTGAGAATGATTCCTTCCCAATGGATGAGTTCTAAAATAAGCATCTACAAGTCTCTCTGCTGAACTCAATGCTGATGTAAAACTCGAGATTCTCGCAACTCTATGTGCATTAGTCTGGTTCTGTTCTGATCTAACTCCTCTAGATGTTATTAACCGGTTAAGTATCGAATTGGCTCTATCAGATGGTTCACGGTTACTCGAATCAGGAACTGGGATTGAATCTCTTTCAAACCGATTTTGCATTCGTCGAATCATTTCTTCCATAGGAGACCATTGAATTGTATTCCTTAAGCTCTCTATACGTCTCGCATGAGGTCTCATAGGGATGGTTTTAGTATTTAAACTCTCTTCAAGTTGGTTTCCACGACCATAGATCGGTGTCACGGTTTTAATCGTTACTTCTCCTTTACAAACCGGACATTCGTTAGTATCCGAGATTTGTAACCATTGATACAAACAAGACCAACAATAAAGATGACCACAACAAGTAAGTACTGGTTCTTTAGATAAATCCAAACATATATTACAATCGAAAAAGTTACCGATCATCTCAAGATCCGTTTTCTTCTCCTTAACGGCTCCATCACCGTTCTCACACATTTTCGGATCTTCATTACCTCTTTCACTACCCTCACAAGTCTGTAAAGCAACTCCATGGTTTAGTTCTATAGTCATGGTATGTGTTTCAGGCAGAGCCGGAATCGGGAGATTAAGCTGTCTGAATCGAGTCCTATGTCGAGTTCTGATTCTTGTTACAGCTTCTGAGGATCTTACAGAGAAGTCATTAGACCAATCAGCTAAATTAACAGTCTCAGGACTAGGTCCTAGATTCAAATCTAGGTTCATTGTATCAGCTAACTCCTCACCCATCAATACACAAGACAAGACCTATTATAACTTTTCAGATTCAACAAAAAACAAAATTAGAAGAGAAGGTGAAATTATACCAGGAAGGAAGCAATTAACAAGAGAAGGCTTCAGGTTTGGGTTTAGATCCAATAGGAGAAACCAAAGTCAAGTCTTTTAGATGAACAAGATACAAAATTTAATTACTGAAGAACAAATTCTAGATCTCCAAAAAAAAAAAATTAGGGTTACAATTCATCAAAATCAAAACCCCCAATTGGAAAAATAAAACCCTAATACTCAAATCCACACCTGAGAAATCCACAACCCTTTAAAAAAACAATTTAATTACTGAAGAACAAATTCTAGATCTCCAGGAAAAAAAAACAATTTAGGGTTACAATTTATCAAATTAAAACCCCCTAATTGGAAAAATAAAACCCTAATTCTCAAATCCACACCTAAGAATTCAAATCAGATTCTCTCTTGATCCAGCTACAATCAGCTTAGTAAAGACCCAAAACAGATTCAAATCTTATAAGAAAAGAGAAATCTAGAGGAGCTGGAGAGATAAAAATCAAACGACCTGGAATTAGATTAGGTTTTTGAAATCATAAGATGATTATGAATTAGCTATGACAAGACCTAAGCTCCTGAAGAAGAAGCTCCGACAATGCAATAGATACAGAAACGTCCAAAAATTAATAATGGCTTTAACTGTTGGGATAAACCGAAACTGGTACGCTCCGGTTTAGGCAAAAAAGGATGGTTTAAAGTTCCATGCGATGCGATGATAATCAATCTCTTTTGTAATCGGACGACTAGGGAAATTTCTAATCATTTTGTTGAGTCCAATTTATTTTCTCATTAGAAAAAGTAGAGTTATTATTTTACCTTTTTTTAGCTTTATTTAATTTTTTTATTAAACTGATTTATAATTAGGCAATTCTTTTAAACATCAATAAATTTAATTTATATTATATAAATATCACTAAAATTGATTTTAGATAAAATTATCATTAATTTAATTAAATTAAAAAATTTTATTTTATTTTAAAAAATTATATAAATCTTAAACAATAAACACTAAACTCAAATATTATATATTAAACATTAAACTTAAATAGCAAATATTTTAATTTTTAAATTAAAAATTCTAAATTCTAAATAATAAATATTAAATCAAATACACTAAATAATAAACATCTAATTATAAATATTAAACTTTGACATTAAATTAAAAATATGATTATGATTATTGATTATTCCATGTCCGAGAGATAGAGAGAGTGACTAAATCCGTTGGTGAAGTTGCAGATCTTTTCAGGCTTTAGGTAGAGAGAAAAGAGTGACTAGTGTGTGCAAGTGTATGCTATTAACCTACGCCTATTTTCTTTTAGTCGTTAGATTAATCTACAAATCTGAACTGTGATACGTCAGATAAATATTGATGACAAGTTAATTAATGGGCTATGATTTATTAATGGGCCACAAGAATCTTTAGTTAGCTTTTTCCGGTTTGATATACTTTCGTCGCGTAGGTTTCACGCCACGTGTTCCATTGACTTTTTTATTTAATATAATTATTAACCGGTCAATCGAAAGGACATTTATTCGCCGTTAAATCTGGACCGTACGATACTCAGATTACCCTTAACCGAGACTAAACCCAGGGGCAAATCTGTAACTTCAGTCCTTCTCCTCATCCATTTCTTCGAGCTTATAAAGTAGATTACAGAGCAGAGCTAAACAGAGACAGATAAGAGAGATAGAGAGAGATGGCTAGTGGAATAGCTCGAGGTCGTCTAACTGAGGAGAGAAAAGCATGGAGGAAGAATCATCCTCATGTTCGTGATTATTTTAATTTGATATCTCTGAATTTTGGATTTTGTTTATTGTTTATGGTTTCTGATTACTGAATTGGTTTCTTCTTCATTGATTTTGAAATTTAGGGTTTTGTAGCTAAACCTGAGACGATGCCTGATGGGACTGTAAATCTAATGGTGTGGCATTGTACTATACCTGGTAAAGCTGGTGTAAGTATTATTATTAACTCAATTTAACTAATTTGAAAATTAGGGTTTATGTGTTTTTTTCACATATCTCTGTTTTGAACAAACAAGTCTTTTACTTTTTAGGGTTTTTATTTTCTTATATGCTTATGTCTTCCAAGTTCTAAGCTTTAACCAATTCATATGGAAGTAGAATGAGTAGCTGTGTAAGTCCCTTTGTGTTCGTACTTTAAACGCAAGTAAAAAAAAACGGGGGCACTAGATGGTTGTTTCACCCTCCTTAGCTCAGATACGGCCTTACTCTAGTTCCAAGTTCAAATCTTTCACCAATTTCTTCCCTTTTGTATGTTTATTTCATATGGTTTATTCTCTTTTATATGAATGCTAAGTATAATGGCTAAGTCCCTTTGTTTATTCTGAACTATTCTATGTGTTCTCAATTTGATTTTTGTGATATTTCAATTCATGATATGAAACTGTAGACTGATTGGGAAGGTGGATTTTATCCGTTAACAATGCATTTTAGTGAAGACTATCCAAGTAAGCCACCAAAATGCAAGTTCCCACAAGGTTTCTTTCACCCTAATGTTTATCCATCTGGAACTGTTTGTCTCTCAATCCTTAATGAAGATTATGTAAGTGTATTATTATTCTACTTAACTTCATACTTGATCTTTGTTTGTTTTTTATATGAGTGTGTTTATTGATAGGGATGGAGACCAGCTATTACAGTGAAACAGATCCTTGTTGGTGTTCAGGATTTACTTGATACACCTAATCCTGCTGATCCGGCGCAGACCGATGGATATCATCTCTTTTGTCAGGTATACTCAAAAGTAGGCCTGGAAATCCGAAATCCGAACCACCCCTAGTCAAAAGAAACCTGAATAATAGTATAAATAGTATGTGATTAATGATTATGATCTTTGTTTTTTGTATGATTGTGTAGGATCCAGTTGAGTATAAGAAAAGGGTTAAGTTGCAGTCTAAGCAGTATCCTCCTATTGTTTAAAGACACCAAAACTGATGATAAACTCTGGTTCTTTTTCTTGTATTGTGTTATTGTGTTTTAGATGTCATAAGAGTATAAGACTTGAGAATCTCTTTATTTTCTAAATTTTTCTCTATTTAACTGTTAATATTCATGGTACTGATTCAGTTGGTGTTTGTTTCTATATATATACATTAACTATGTTGTCTGGTCCATGTTCAAATTCTACCAAGTCTATTGGTAAAAGACTAAAAGCTTACAAAGGATTTAAGTAGTTCTCAGCAAACGGATCGGATTATTCGGATTGGATTGGTAAAAAACAAATTAGATCAGATTCGAGTTAATTGTATATAAGAGAATAATATGATCGGTATAATTTTATTTTTAATTCGGATTTCGGATTTCATATTGGTTTAAAATAATCAATTTGGTTTGTTTGGATTATTCAGGATTAAAATTTGTTTTTTGAGTTAAAATCATATATTTTTTATAGTGTATATCGAATAAATAATTTTTTTAATCTGACTAATTCAATAATTTTTTTCATGAATCCAATCCGATTAAACTGTGATCCGAACCGATTAATCCGGAAAAAAAGATTTTGGTGTATTCATGAGTTTTATAATTTCTGAATAATTCGATAACCAGTTTACTCAGGGTGAGATTTAAGGAAAGTGATCATGTTAAAGCAAATACAATAATACATATACACAAACATGAAATGTGTAAAAGTGGACTCCACAAATATGAAATGTCTAAACTAACCATTAAGTATTATTCTTCCTATGATATTATCTATCATCAGGAGATGATATCTTATCTTATAATATCATCTAAAAGATGATTAAGGCTTCAAGTAAAAATCATCAGAAAAAGATACCAAGTTTAAGAAATCAACTAACTTGTGATAGAAGATGATGATGTATGCACTGGTCTCTCCTCCTAAATGTAGGATCATCATCGCATTGACATTAAAGTCCGAACTCTTTTCTCCTGCTCTACCCTTTTTGCAAGAGGAGTACTCTTCAATTTCTGGATCTGCTCCATTACTATCTTTTCTACTTTATCAATAGAATTAAGTAGTTTCTTCTCAGGTGTGATGAACCCTTCTTCTTCCTCAGATATATCTTTACTAATGTAAAGCAACATCTTATGGACTTTAACAGTTGATAATGGACAGCTAGGCTTATATCCAACAGATGGACCAGGAGTTACCATTGAGGATTTGTGTTCTCCTGACAGTGGTTGTGGAGATTCAAGAACATCAAGTTGTAGTTGAGTTGAGATCTCAATATCTCGGCCATGGACGACTCCTAAACCAGCTCCTCTTCTTCTCTCAATAGCCTACAGTTGAATAGTGTAAACCAAAATGAATAGCTAAGCTAAGTAAGCCTATGGCACAGCAGATCTAATGATTCAGCTTTAAACCTATCAGTAACTCTTCAACCAAACCTAAGACAGCTTAATAAACCAATTAAGGAAACTAAAACTCAGCAGAACCATTGTTTATTTACCCGAATAATATGAGTTATATCACGTATAGGTGTTCTTGTGTACCAAGAAGGCAACACACTTGGTGAAGCACCATCTCTACCACGTCTAACAGATACCAAAGGCATATTCTCTCTTCCCTGTGAGAATCTAAATGAACTGTGACCTCTTCCATTACTAGGTCTCCATGTACCTCTCAAAGATCCTCGACCAATAGATCTAAGTTCTGGATTCACCTGAGAATCACTCTGAACTGGAGATTCAAATACACTATGGCTACGTCTATTAACAAATATCTCTGAGTAATCTACTGGCCTATCGATTCGATCCCTTGCTTCTAGCATTATTTGATCTGAATTCTGACACAGTAACATTATAAATTAGTTAGAGAAATGTTCAGGTTCATAGATCTAGTTGAAAGCACGAATGTAGATAAAACTCTATCATAAGCCAGTTCAAATCGAGTACATGAACATCCACCATTAAAACACTCAGTCATCTAAATACTCAAATAAAAAATTAGAAGAATCACCATGAACTATATATACCTCTGAAACTCCAAAAGGTGAGATAAGAGAAGTGATAGAGAGAGAGAGAGAGAGAGAGTGAGAGAGAGCTTCTTCGTGAGAGTGATGATCTGGTAATTTTTAACGTCCGTCTCTTGAGCGGGATTATTAAAAGGAAACAAATCAAAGATTGGCACGTGCGACAGAGGCTATTCTCACGTGTGTGAATTCAAATTTCCATCATAAGCGGGATCATTGCAAACACATGTCGGCTCCTTTACCTACTCAATTAGATTACAGTTTTACCCTTCTTTAACCTAATCCAAAACGTTTCAGTAATGTTTGTCTGTGCACGTCCCTACCTGAGTTTCTGTACGTCATACTTTATCGCTTAATCCAACGGGACAGAGATCTGACCATTGTTTCATAATCATATGTAATAAAGCCCAAAAGGCCCAACTAATAATGATGCATCAAAAGAAAAAAAACGGAATATGTATGTGTTTATATATATCATATAAGCTTGTTTATATATATAAAGATCTTTAAGATAATTTTTTCATCTCTTTAGAAAATTTAGTCATGAATTATTCTATATACTTATTCTTCTTATATAATTAACAATTACGGCATGCACCAAAAAATTGATATAATTATTTTGATAGGTTATAGTATGGTCCCGTTTATATCAATTGGCCAACCACAATTCAAAACTAGTAGCCTAAAATTAATATATATATA
>KE157394.1:10502-21942 GCA_000411055.1 Leavenworthia alabamica
AAAAAAATGGATGTGTTGATGAGATATTTATATGTGTGGAACTTGTGTTATTTTTAGTAATATTTAAATTTTCTTAACCTAAAATTAAAAAAACAAATGATAACTATAATTAAGGTGAAAAGAGTTGTAATATATGGCTTAGATTTATTTTAGCATTTCTGTTTTTATATATTCTTTTTAACAATAGTTTCAATTTAGTCTATAAAAGTGAAATTTATATTTTTCACATACATATATTTAGACTCATGCAAAATTCTATCAATAAAATCTAATGATTACTGAAAATTTAAATTATATTTTAATATCAAAACAATATATAATAGTAGGATAAAATATTTTATATTTGTATTAGAATAAAATAAAATAATGCTTTAAATAATACAAAATTTATATATTCATTAATCTAAATTTGTTTACCTTGGATCTAAACTTTTGCTGAGTAGGGTTTAGTTGGGCCTTAATTTCACTATTGGGCTTTCTTCGGCCCAAAAGTATAACTTATATTGTCACTTGGTTATTATTTTTTGAAGATATAACATATTATATATATAATAGAAATTAGTTTCTCAATATTAAAAAAAAAAAAATCAAAACCCAAAACGATACACGTAAACCCAAAGCATTTAATTTCAAACATATATGTCTTTTCTATCTTTTTCATTTATTGAGTTTTTTTTCTTCATTTGCTCTTTTACCAACAACAATTAATTAAAAATAAAATAAATAAAATTCAATATTTGACAACCACGAAAGCGAAAATATAGTTGAAACCTAACAATTAATTAATAAAAATACAAGAAAACAAATTCAAACAAGGAAGCAATTACTAAGGCCAAGTTATAACAATGACTATATATGTTTCTAAAGACATTACTTTCGACCATACCTTTAGGTCTTGCGCACATGTCTTTAACTTGTTACAAATTTTACACCATACTTACTCACGTATAAAATATATATATATATATATATATATATATANATAAAATATTTGTTTATATCGTATAGTTTATGTGATCATTTGTGAATGTTAATAGTCACCATTGTTCTTGAAGTTTCATATATTTTAATTAGATTACATTTAAGGTTTAAGTTATTTTTTATTGTTAATTAAGGATTAAATATTTGATTTTAATGATAATGTCAAATTTATATTACCTTGTATTATATATATCTACTAAAAATATACTATATGTTCATGGTTATTTACAACTGACTCAAATAATTATTAAAACTTAAATATTTTTCTTATTTTATTAAAAATAATTATTATGATACAATAGTGACAATTATTTTAATTACTCTGTTTAGAAAAAGTTTTATTGTTACATTTTCACACAAATTAAAAATATATGTAAATTTTATTTTTATCATTTATAATACATTAAATCAGTTTTTTGTTTCTAAATAATAAATAAAAATAATAGAACAAAAATGATATCTAGTTTAAAATTCTGTACTAACAACATAAAATAATACTTTTTCAATTACAAGGTTTTAATATTTAAATAACAATATTTAAAAAAAAACAGGAATATATTATTAATAGTTAACAAACTTTAAAATCATTACAAAATTAGGCATTTGAGGTTTATGAATTTGGTATTTTTGCACAGTCCATATATATATCATCTTATCTTTCTTCAACTATTTAAAGCACCATAACTATACCATTCATATGTCACCACTCACCAGCTTGACAACGTGTTAAATTCAAATAAGTAATTAAATAATTGACCATGACTTTAGTTAATTTAAAGTCCAAAACATAATCATCTCATCTTCATTTTTCCACGAGTAATATTGGTAAACCAGTGATGATATATATTGGTTTAATGTTTAGGAGAGTCTCTATTTTTGTCTATAAAATTTTATAATTTTTATTTTCGACAATAAAATTATAATTATTTTTGATGTTTGATCATTGTAAACTTTAACAATAAATATAAAGCAAATATGAAACCAAAACAATAAAATAAACATGTGATTTGAGGTTTTTATTTGTTCATGTAATTCTAAATTCATATGATATTTGTAAATCATCATTAATTTTTAAATCATATAAATAGATTCTGAAAATAACATGATTTATTACCTCAAATATTTGAGTATTTGTTTATATAGATTAAATTTTAATCCAAAAATCACTATATAAATAACATATAATTTAAAAATAATATTTATAAATCATTAAACCAAGAATTACACGATCAATGTTTTCTACTTTTCTTTGTCACTTTTGCAAATATATTTTCCCTAATTTTGGGATACTTATGTATGGAAATACAACACGTATTGCTTAGCTCAGTAGATAAAAATGTTACTATGAATGGTATATAATAATAAAAAAATAAACTATATTTTAAAAATGGGAAATTCTCAAAAATATCACCAAATTAACTTTAATTTCTACAAATACCATTAAAATTAATTTAAGACAAAATTACCATTTAATAATTCAATTGAATTAAAAATTAGATTATATTTTTGAGAAATTACACAAAACCAAAAAAAATAAATATTAAACCTAACCACTAAATAGTCAACCCAAATAATAAAAAAGTAAACCCAACCACTAAATAATCAACCCTAACATTAAATTAAAAATATGATTTTAATAAAAATGATATTTATGTCTAATTAAATAAAATAATGTAATTTTGTCTTAAAAACTATAAATGATGGTATTACAAAGAATTATTCTTTAAAAATTTATAGATAAATTACATAACTAAACAACTAAACTCTCAATCAAGAAAACAATAACCTAAAAAATGGAAAAAAATAAATAAATAAGATGAGGATTAATAAGGAGGCAAGGTGAGAAGCTTCAAGTTATGTTTTCGTATCAATCTCAATTTCTATCCATACCTCCAACGCCATTAAAACTTTATTAAACCTAACTTTTTTTATCTCTTTAAATTTGCCTATAAATACATATACTTCTCACTTTTTCAATCAATATCTTACTCACAATAAAACTAAAAAAAAAACGTTTTGATCTTTGGAAGTCAAAATCTAAAATGGCACGTTGTTCTGAACTTCTTGGTGTTTTCATATGTGTTCTTTTCATGATCTCTTGGTGTAATAAAGCTTCAAGTAGTAACGTTGATGATGGACTTGGTCATGAAGATGGATCAAGCTTTGAATCTGATAGCTTAATCAAACTCAACAACGAAGATGTTCTTACCTTAAAAAGCTCTGATGAAACCACTTTATTAGAATCATCAACTGTTAGTGTCTTAAACTTTGGAGCTAAAGGAGATGGAGAAACCGATGATACTGAGGTAAATAGTATATATTATACATATATTAAATTAGGGTTAGATATTCGGGTAAATAGATTGGGATCAGGTTCGGGTTCGGTTATATCATATTTAAGAGTTTACTATCCAATGGAAAAATTATGTCAGATTCGGTTCGGATTCAGATACGGGTAGATTTCGGGTAAAAAATATTGAAAAATAAAAAAATAGTTAAACTAAAAAAAAAATTAACTAAATATTCACAAATATAACTAAAAATTTTAAAATAATTTATTTATTTGTATATATAATTATATTTTGAATTTTAACTGACCGAAGAGTTCGGATTCGAGTACGGATTTTCTGATTTAGAAGTGTAGCATCCAATAAAATAATTTTTCAAATTCGAATTCACGTAGTGTTTTTTTTATTCGGGTTTGGATCAGATGTTTCCATAGATTATTTTACTTGGGACTATTTAAAATAGATATGTATATATTAATATATATGTTTTATGTTATATTAATGGTTCTTAATGCATGTGCATGCATACGTAAAATGTAACTTTATGTTTAATTAGGCATTCAAGAAAGCATGGAAACAAGCATGTTCAACAAATGGAGTTACTAATTTCTTGGTTCCTAAAGGCAAGACTTATCTACTTAAGTCTACTCGATTTAGAGGCCCATGCAAATCTTTACGCAACTTTCAGGTAATAATTTAATTATTCATTACTCCTATATATTTAATTAATTAGACCAATTAAAAAGAACCAGTGATTAGTTTATTATTTGTTTAATATATCGATTAAGACAGATCCTAGGAACTTTGTCAGCATCTACTAAACGGTCGGATTACCAAGACAAAAACCATTGGCTTATTATAGAAGATGTTAATAATCTATTAGTTGATGGTGGATCAACTGGGATTATTAATGGTAATGGAAAAATCTGGTGGCAAAACTCATGCAAAATCGATAAATCTAAGGTATATACTTCACCCGTATTATAATAATTTTTTTAAAAAAATTTCTATTATTTTATAATATTTGGACTTTACTATCATTTAATATAATTATAATTGTAATATTAATATTTGTTGATAAAAAAATATTTTTTTTTTAATTTTGAATATGAAAATTTATTGCTAGATTAATTATTAGTGTTTTGAACAATTATTGGAAAATATTAATTATTTAGTAATTTTAATAAAATAAAAATAAAAATAAGAGTTATTAGATTTTTTTAATATATGTGAG
Organism: Leavenworthia alabamica; assembly: GCA_000411055.1. Classification (NCBI taxonomy): domain Eukaryota; kingdom Viridiplantae; phylum Streptophyta; class Magnoliopsida; order Brassicales; family Brassicaceae; genus Leavenworthia; species Leavenworthia alabamica. The sequence continues at coordinate 15,006 of KE157394.1, forward strand.
AAAATATAAAATTGAATATTGTGGAAAGAATCTTATTTTCATTACATTATGTCACACACTAATATTTTCATATAAACTTATTTAAGAACCCTAATTAATTGTCATAATATTAATAATAATTAAAGTCTTATTTTTTCTATGTAGCCATGCACAAAGGCGCCAACGGTACGTAAATGCAAAAGTTCCATGCATATAATAATAAATAATTAATTTATTCATATTAAAACAAAATGAATTTGTGTTTATGCATCAGGCTCTTACTTTATACAACTTAAAGAATTTGAATGTAAAGAATCTAAAGGTGAAAAATGCTCAGCAGATTCAGATTTCAATTGAGAAATGTAACAATGTTGTTGTTAGTAATGTTGTCATCACTGCTCCTGGGGATAGTCCTAACACTGATGGTATACATATCACTAATACTCAAAACATTCGAGTCTCCAAAACAGATATTGGAACAGGTCATTACTTATTAATATATAATAAGGTTATAGTGTATATTTATGTGTATCAAAGACTTGCTAAATAATTTATAATTTTTTGATATAGGTGATGATTGTATATCTATTGAAGATGGAACGCAAAATCTTCAAATTTATGATGTAACTTGTGGCCCTGGTCATGGGATTAGGTAATAAATACATAATTATTTATAATCATATATAAACTAAGTGTAGTAAAACTATATTGTAAAATTATTATGTTAATATATATATATAACTAATATTGATATTTTTGTAATTGTTTTAATGAGAAGCATTGGGAGCTTAGGAGACGACAATTCTAAAGCTTATGTCTCAGACATTAATGTAGATGGTGCTAAGTTTACTAAGAGTGATAATGGAGTTAGGATTAAGACATATCAGGTAACTTTATAAATATTTTCAATATGCACCAGTTATTTTTGAAATTAACAAAAACAATCCCATTATTAATTTCAGGGAGGATCAGGAACTGCCAAGAACATTAAATTTCAAAACATAAAAATGGATAATGTCAAGAATCCAATCATAATAGACCAGAACTATTGTGACAAAGACAAATGTGAAGAACAAGTAAGTCACTCATTGGTTGGATGATTTTGTTATTTTACTTAGCATTCGGTAAACATATTGGATTATTCGGATCTAATCGGTAAATGCAAAATAGATTGAATTCGAATTAATCGGGTAACTAAATTGTTTGATACAATTTTATTTTTTAATTCGAATTTTTGATCGTATCGGATTAAAACAATCAATTTATTTGGATTATTCGGATTAAAATTTGATTTTTGAGTTAAAATTATTTAATTTTGATAAAATAAATTGAATAAATAAGTTTTTAATCCGATTAAATCGTGATCTGAAGTCTGAACCGAATAATCCGATATTTTTTTCTCTGTTTATTCAGTAAATTTTAAAATTTATGAAAAATCCAGTTACCGAATAATCCAATCCATTTAATCCGAATAATCCTGTAAGTTTGACTAGACTATAGTCTTTGCTTGTATTAATAACATGTGAAATATGTTGTCTAGGAATCAGCCGTACAGGTGAAAAATGTTGTGTATAAGAACATATCTGGTACAAGTGCGACAGATGTGGCAATAACATTTAACTGTAGTGAGAAGTATCCATGTCAAGGGATTGTTCTTGAGAACATTAACATTAAAGGAGGAAAAGCTTCTTGCAAAAATGTCAATGTTAAGAATCAAGGCACTGTTTCTCCTAAATGCTCTTAATTAATTACTTAGCTAATTATGTATATAATTACCATATATATATGTATTATACTCTTATTGTATGTACAAACTATATATAGATGAAAGTATGCATACAATAGTCAGTGAAATTTATTGTCTTACATGTATAAATTTACAAATATATATATGTGTAAGTGTTTGTACTTCTATGAATAAAATAATAAGATTATTTGTTTAATATTTTGATTTAATAAAAACTAAAATGAAAAAGAATGCACAATTTCAAGAAATAAAGTGATATATAATGGTTTGATTATTTCAATGTGATAGTTTGGTAGGTAAAATATATTTAAATTATTGTGTATACAATTCATATAGAATGGGTTCATCTATACTTGTTCTAAAATACGATGATAAATCCCAAAATTAATTAGTATTCACTTTTCAGTGAGCCTTCGCTCTACATGTGTTATAATGGGCCTAAACGAATCATGAAACAGCCCATCACATGAATAATATAATGGGCTTGACATGAATAAACAAGTAAGAGCCCATTACTATACATTAGGTTATACATTTTTTTTTGGTAAATACAATAGGTTGTAATTTACGGTAATTAACTATTAACTAGTAATTTCATATCTATAAAAATCTCACTAATGCAATTGCGAATTAATTTATATTTAATTGGCAAATTTTATGTTGTCTGATCATACTATCTATAGGTTATACCTTACGATAATTAACTATTAATTTCATATATATTATAAATTTTATAACCCGAAAAAACAACTAATAGTCACATTATCTATAACTGAGATTGAGTTCGTCGTAGTTATTGCAAATAGTGTTTGGTCGGAAAATGTTATTGAGTAGATCGGTTTTAATCAAGCAAAGGCTACAATACTGTTTTGTGAAAATAGTTCTATAACTAAACAATCTAAAAATCTAGTTTTAAATGAGAGAAACAACCATATTCATGTTTGATGTGTTAACTAAACAAGAATAAACAAGACACATGGTATTGGTGGTTCTAGTTTAGGATATGGATTGGAAAATAAGTAAGTGGAGACCAAGTCTCAAAGCCATGAAGTCAACTCATGTTTGGTGTCAATTTAGTAGAAGTCAAGTAGTTGAAGAAGTCTTCCTTAGTTGTATAAGTAGTTTATTATCATAGTTGGATATTTATTTATAGAAAAAGAGATGAATCCGAATTTCCGTAAAATTTTTAATATATATAATCATAATTCATAGTTAAAAAGAAAATTGCAATATCTAAGCTACTGACACTAATATTTATATATAAATATATTATATTTTATTTTATTTTAAGATGGATTTTTTAAATTCTTTGATTAGTAGTTGATCTTTAAATTTCAAAAATTCTGTATTTTCTAAAAATGGAACTTTAGATTTGATTATGAAACATTAAATTTGGAAGGTTGGAAAATGGGAAGTGTTGAATTTTTCTTCTACATTAAATTGTGCATTAGCGAGTAAAATGATTAGTCAACTTCGATCTCAATAAATTTGTTACTTGTATTGTATTATGATTTTTTAATATACCAATAAAGATTCATAACAACTTTTTCAATTACTCTGTCGATTATATAATTTGGAATACTTAAAGTTTAATTTGATATCAAAAACATACATTAAATTTGATTTTAACTCTAAATTAATGGATTATATAAAAAAAATAAATAATAAATACAATATATACACTTTGTAGGCATGTCATAATGTGTTATATTGATACGGTTAAAAGTATATATTTTATTAGTTGAAAAAATGGGTAGAAAAACCCTCACAATTTTTTAAAACATATAAAAAACTCTAAACTTTTATTGTGTGTAATTAAACCTTCACCTTTAAATAAATGGTGAATTAAACCTTATGTTTTATAAACAAAATATATCATTATTAAATGAAAAGAATTATTTGTGATTTATTTATTTTTTGAATTAGAGTTTAGATGTTGATAATTTTGATATTAATTTTGATCAATTTTCTTCCAAGAAAATAAAAATAAAAATTCTAAACAAAAAAAACTAAATGTGATAATATTAATATATAAAAGAACGTTTTGTTAATAAAACTTAATTTTTAAAAAATCTAAACTCTAATTTGAAAAATAAATAAATCACAAATAACTTTTTTTATTTTATAATAATTTGTTTTATTTATAATATATTGTGGTTAGTTAGCTACAAAAAAAAATGTGAGGGTTTTTCTACCAATTTTTCCTCATTAGTTGGTATTATTGGTATGTATAAAACCATGTATATTATAAGTGTAGCTCGTATAATTATTTTTTCACAATTTTAACTAAGATAATAATGGCCTAGTGTTCAAATAAAACTATATAAATTATTCCATTTCCAACTATAAAACATTGATTAGACAAGTAACTAAAGAGAAGTAACAAACCTCACTAACCATCATGAACACAAAGCTCATCATGATACGATTCTTAACGTTTTTATCAATCTTTATCTCATCTTGTCAAAGCCGTATTGGTAGCTTAGAGCAGCCTAAAGTGGCCAGGTCACGTAATGTTTTCTCGTCGGCTAAGGTGGTTAATCTCACTGGGGCTTTAGGTCCGGAGAGTCTAGCTTTTAATCCAGCTGGGGAAGGTCCGTACGTTGGAGTCTCCGATGGTCGAGTCTTGAAGTGGTGTGGCGAGTTGCTTGGATGGAAAGATTTTGCTTATACATCGAGTAATAGGTTTGACCTAACCATTACTATCAAGTTGTTTTGAACTTAGTCTCATATATGAGATATATAGGTCTGGTTCATAGTAGGCCACATAGGATATTCAATAATTTAGGTGTAGTTTTTTAGATTTTTAAATATAATAATATATTCTAAATTTAATATTTATATGTTTTTTATAAATTAAAATTATATTTTTATGGATTTAAAAATATAGTTTCAGTTTAGAAATATTTACACATTGAGGATATATAGGTCTGGTTCATAGAGTAAGTTAAGTGTATTTTTTAGATTTTTTATTAGAATGGTATATTTAAAATTTAAAATTTATATGTTTTATTTATAAAACTACTTTGGTGTTGAATTTTTTATAAATTAATATTATATTTTTTTCGATTTAAAAGTATAGTTTAAGTTTAAAAATATTTTTCGTACATATTTTAAACATATTTTTTTTATCTAAAATAGTTGAACTAGTCCGAAAAATTATATGATTTCTTGTATATATAAGTTTTAGAATTTTTTATTCCTCTTTTATTTACTCATATATTGTGAAAATGGTTTAGGAAACTATGTGTTCACCCATTTGCACCAGAGTTAGAACATGTATGTGGAAGACCACTAGGACTACGGTTTCATGACAAAACCGGAGATCTCTACATTGCTGATGCTTACTTTGGTCTACTTATTGTTGGTCCTGGTGGTGGTTTAGCTAAGCCCTTGGTTACAGAAGCTGAAGGTCAAAAGTTTCGTTTCACTAATGATTTGGACATTGATGAGAAGAAAAATGTAATTTACTTCACAGATACAAGTGCCATATACCAACGAAGGTAAACCAAACGGACGTGTTCATGGCTATGCATGTGCATGTCCGATGCTAATTTAGTATTTAGTTTTGAGTTCTTGTCTTTTTGATATTTTTTTTTTCCTATTTTATTTTTTATGGTTTCATATTTATTTTTGCGAAGCTATTATTACTTTAAAATTTTATTTTGTGGTCTATCTACATTTAAATAAAAAATTTATATATTTTAATTGTTTATCTCTGTTTATTAGTTTTATCGGTTATCCTCATTTAAATTATTTATCAAGTCTATTATACAACAATTTTCTTATGCATGTAAATTTATTTATTTTTAAAATACATTAAATTTTTTAAACTATTGTGTCCCAGATAAAATATTTTTTATTTTATGCAACAATTTTCTTAAGCATGGAAATTTATTTATTTTTGAAATACATTATATTTTAAAACTATTGTGTCAAAATAAAATGTTTTTCCAGATCCCCTACCAAAAATAATATAAACAGAGACAACCCTAAATTTTCATCTTATATTTCGAAAATAACATAAATAGAGACTTTTTTTTTTCTTTTTTTCAAAAATGAATGTTTTTTTAACATGAAAGCAAAAATGTATCTAAATGGTTGGTTTAGTCGTCTTCTTCAATACCAAATATATAAGATTAAAATCACTGATTCACTGTGGTTGTTCAATATCCATACTTAATAAAACTATCAACTTCTTTATATATTAATCCCTAAATCTTAATTTTATCCTTTATCTCTTGGTAATAATGATTTTAACTCCAAACTCTTTTTATCATTTTCAGACAATTCTATTATGGTTATTCAAACGTAGATAAGACAGGAAGATTTATCAAGTATAACACCTCAACCAAGAAAGCAACAGTTTTACTACAAAATCTAGCATTTCCAAACGGTGTTTCACTAAGTAAAGACAAGTCTTTTGTATTAATAGCTGAAGGTTCCACTTGTAAGATCCTAAGGCTTTGGCTCTCTGGTCCTAACACTGGAACCTTAGACGTGTTTGCTAAGCTTCCTGGTTACCCTGACAACATTAGAAGAAACCCTAATGGAGAATTTTGGGTTGCTTTACATTCAAATGAAGTTGATGTTATTACTGGAGGTATATCTCAAGCTACAGCCATGAAGCTGAGTGAATCAGGTAAGGTTTTGGAGGTTCTTGTGGATAATGAAGGAAAGACATTGAAGTCTATAAGTGAAGTGGATGAGAGAAATGGTAAGCTTTGGATTGGTTCTGTTCAAATGCCTTTTTTTGGTATTTATGATTTGTAGTTTTTTAATATTGTAATGATCTTTGCATTTCTCTTTGTTTGTTTTTTTATGTCTTTTTACTTTTATATTTTAACGTTGTCTTCTAGCTCTAGGCAAAAATAAGCTATCCGAAATATTCGATTTGAATTCGATCCGAAAATTACTATCTAAATCCGAAAAAATTTATTTTATTGGATGCTAAACTCCTAAATCCGAAAACTTGTATTCGAATTTGAATCTATCATTTAATACCCGAAATCTAATTATATATATAAATAATTAAATTATTTTAAATTTTTAATTATATTTATAAAAATTTAGTTAAAAGTTTTTAAATTTAACCATTTTTTTTTCTTAATATTTTATTATCAGAAACTGATTTGTACCCGAATCCGATAAAAATATTTTATTGGATACTAAACTTGTAAATCCAATATATTCTAACCCGAATGAATTTAA
>KE157397.1:0-16926 GCA_000411055.1 Leavenworthia alabamica
TATATATATATAAACGAAGAGAAACACAAAAACATGTGTTTATAATAGTCGATGGAATTTATTTACTAAAAATAAACGTCACTATTTAATAAGAGGCTGCTTAGTGCTGGTCCAACCAAATATATGGGTTGAATGGAGTGAGTGATTCTGAAAGTTCTACAAAGGTTAATTATATTAAAGTCTATTTTTTTGTCAATTAAACATTTGAATTGACCAAAACATACATTTTAATAATTTTTGCTATTTGTATCATTATAAATTTGAATTCAAACATGTATAATGCATTTTGTTGACTAAATAATTTTCTAACATCTTCCATATTTTTATGTTTCAAATTTATTCCCAAAATAATATATCAAGCTTTATAACCATGTTTTATATACATATCATATCATCAAACATTATTTTTTGTAATATTTAATAAAAAAATATACTAGTAATTGCATTTTCATAATCACATTTATAACATTACGAAAATATAATAATAAGTTATAATAAAATAAGCAACTGGAAAATCTAAAATACAATATAATATAGCTAATTGGAACCAAACTTAGATAATTAAATAACCATCATGTTTGGGCCATTCGTTGATCTATCATGGTTGGAGGTGGCATGTGCATAGTTGTTGAATGGTTATGATACGCCATTATCATATCATATGGCATCGCAATATCCACGCATTATATTTAAATTATTGCAAGTGGTCTGTCCATTTCAATAATTCATTTTAGTCCTTTGAGGAGATCTAATAAAGACTTGTGTGTTGCTAAATGCTAATGAATATGTCATGTTAATGGTGGTGTCGACAAGTTTGGAATCAAAGCCCACTTTGGACCACTTGTTCCAATAACAAGTTTGGAGTCGTTTTCAAATTTATTTCAGTAAGTTAACAAATTTAAATATGGATATTAATTTTCATTAGATGTGACAAATTTGCCAGCTAGAAGTCTTCGCACGGTATTTTCAAAATTATTTATTTTTTATTTAATAAATTAAATTAGTATAAATTCATGTTATAATCTTTAAATACTACTAAGATATTATAAGTACAAAAAAATCAACGCTCTCATAAAAAATTTATATTTTCGAATATGATATTAGAATACATATTTGAGCACGAACAATTATATAAAAATTCTCAACCGATATAGTTGTCGTGTAATAGAAGAATATCAAGTGGGTAACAAAAGCGAGTGGGATGATTAAAGTCATGACTAAGACAGCCTCATTATGTTTAATTGATTAGAGCTTAGTCTAATTAAACATAAAAAAAAACGATAACGAAATTTTCTTATATTATTTTGTGGTTTAAAGCATGTTCGCTATCCTTCGTCCATTGGCCTATATATATATATATTAGGTTGTGATTATGCTCCGAAGTGCGAGAAAATATTATTATATCATAGATAAAAAAATAATATCGAAAAATAAAAACAATAAATATTAATTGATAATGTTTTAAGATACTTAAACTAAACATTGCGCAGATAGTTTATGAAACTATATCTAAAACTAAACATGGTTTGAGAATCGAATTTTTTTAATATCATGGTTTGATAATCGTATCAATTGGTTCAAGAGTTAGATCTATCATTTGTATATATATTAATAAACATATTTATTTTAATATGAATCTATAATTTCATTGATGAAATGACGGAAAGATGAAATGAAAAAGTATATTTATAATATATGATAGAATATATAAAAAAAAGAAATAAGAGGTGAAATATATAATTGTTATATAGTTAATAGTTTATAATATAAAAAAATTGTTATTATTGATGATTTACATGACCAACAATGTAGATAAAATATATAAAAATATTGTTGAATGAAATATGTATTAAATAGTAAATTATCTAATTATATTTTTAGTAATTTTATATAAATTAAAAAAAAAATGTATCATAATACAATGACATGAACTGTAATATACCACAACAATATATAATTATTTATCAGTGAATATTTTCTAAATAATATAAATAATATGTATTAGATATAAAAGATACCTTTGGTTTTATTACAATTTAGCCACTATCATGACATGCAAAACAGTGGCCATGAAAATGTCACGAACTCATGTGACCATACACATTTTAATCTGTGCCTAAAAATGGTCATATATTGGTCCCGTGGCCAACTTGTGACCTATTTTTAATTGGATATTTCTCATTTAGGCACATATTAAAATGTTTGACTTGGCAAATCAAACTATTTATGACGGGTGCATGGAATATAACCTTTCAAAGTGTTTTTTTTTTTTTTTTTACGTTTGATGAACAACATGACCTAGTGATATAATCTTGTTGAGGTCTGTGTGAATGTAACACGCGACCATAGATTTTAAGAGTATTTTCTCGAAGAATAATAGACTTGTATTCACATTATGAGATGAAGAAGCAGAACCACTGAATCCAAAGCTCAGACACATCTGCGTGTAATAATCAAAACCATTCAACATATCCAAGTTAAGTATATGTACATCTGTCAAGAAGAGGGTTGTGGGAACCACTTTGATCAAAGACAAGAGAGGCTTACAAAGAAACGAATCACAATAATTTATGACATAAAATTTTCAAGAGGATACTAAAAATGAACCAGAATATGTCCCTAATAATTTTCTTCAGAACCTGTACTCATCTAGATCACCAGCATTAATTATGCCTAGATTCAGGTATCAACGGCAAAATAGCTACTACATATTACAGAAACGGGCCTTAAACATATGGGCCTTACCTTGGCCCATACGCGTTGTCTAATATACAAACTTTTGAACATTAACCCGAATTAAATACAGACTTTAGTACAAGACATTATAGTTCCAGAGGTTATATTATTGTATAGATTATTAAAATTTCATGGTTTTAGGTAGGATTTAAAAAAAATTAAAGAACAAAATTTTAAGTTCACAAAATTCAATCAGATAATCTCAAATTTTATTAAAAATCATATCCCTCAAAATGTCTAATCCAAAATATTTTGAATTATTTAGATATACAATGTTCGACTAGGTAGAACAATGAGTAACCAAAGTGTTTTTTCTGATGACATCGGCGCTTACGTCGTGCCTCAGTCGCAATTTTGTGCTCCCTCGTCGTAAGAATCTTGATTCGTTGTTTTCTCCACGATGTCAGAAACTTATCGAAGACCTAAGAAATTGCAGAGACGTAGTCGAAGTTTCTCGAATTCATGGCTACATGGTGAAAACAGGAATAGACAAGGATGATTTCGTAGTGAGCAAGCTTCTAGCTTTTTCCTCTGTACAAGATATTCGATACGCCTCGTCCATCTTCCAACATGTCTCCAATACTAATCTCTATATGTTCAACACAATCCTCAGAGGTTTCTCTATCAGCGATGAGCCTGAGTATGCATTTCCTTTATTTAACCAGTTGAGAGCTAAAGGTTTCACCTTGGATCGTTTCTCGTTTATCACAACTCTAAAATCATGTGCTCGTGAATTGTGTACTGCATTCGGTGAAGGAGTTCATGGCATTGTTTTGAGATCTGGGTTCATGTTGTTTACTGATTTGAAGAATGCTCTTTTACATTTTTACTGTGTTCGTGGGAGAGTCAATGATGCTCGGAAAGTGTTCGACGAAATGCCGCAGAGCATTGATGCTGTTTCGTTTAGTATATTGATGAATGGGCATGTTCAGGTTTCTAAGCAAGTGTTGGCTTTGGATTTGTTCAGGGATATACGGAAAAATGAGGTGACTGTTACTGTCAGTACGTTGCTTAGCTTTCTTTCAGCTATTGGTGATCTAGGAGACTTGTCTGTAGCAGAATCTTCCTATGGGTTATGTATTAAGATGGGCCTTGATTTAGACTTGCATTTGGTCACAGCTTTGATAGGTATGTATGCCAAAGTTGGAGATATCGGTTCAGCACGCAAGATCTTTGATTGCGTTACACGAAAGGACGTTGTTACATGGAATTGTATGATTGACCAATATGCTAAAATGGGTCTTCTTGAAGAGTGTTTAGGGCTATTGAAACAGATGAAGTATGAACAAAAAACCCCAAATTCATCTACATTTGTTGGGCTATTGTCTTCTTGTGCGAACTATGATGCAGCAAGCGTAGGAAGGAGTGTTGGTAAAATAGTGGAAGAGGAAAGAATAGCTTTGGACGCAATACTGGGAACAGCACTTGTTGATATGTATGCAAAACTTGGGATGCTTGAAAAAGCTGAAGACATTTTTGATAGAATGAAGAATAAGGATGTAAAGTCTTGGACCGCAATGATCTCAGGTTACGGAGCTCATGGACGAGCAAGAGAAGCAATAACATTATTCAATAAGATGGAGGACGAGAACTGCAAAGTGAAACCCAATGAGATTACCTTCTTAGTTGTGCTGAATACTTGTAGCCATGGAGGATTGGTAATAGAAGGAATCAGATGCTTTAAGAGGATGGTTAAGGCATACGGTTTCACACCCAAAGTTGAACATTATGGTTGTGTGGTTGATCTTTTAGGTCGAGCTGGTCAGTTAGAGGAAGCGTATGAGTTAATAAAGAACTTACCTATCACAAGTGATTCAACAGCTTGGCGTGCTTTGCTAGCTGCTTGTAGAGTCTATGGGAATGCAGATTTAGGGGAACTTGTAATTATAAGATTGGCTGAAATGGGTGAGACACATCCAGCTGATGCAATTCTTTTAGCTGGAACACATGCTGCTGCAGGGAATTCTCAAGGTCGAAAACAATCATTAGACATTGAGTTGTGTAAAGAGAAAAAAGAAGCTGGATGCAGTACCATTGAAATAGAATAGTGTCAACAATGGTTGTTCATAATGCTTGTATTTATACTTTGTTATGAACTTATACGTTTAGGTCACATGTAAAAATGGCTAGTTGCTGATTCATTGAGGTCTACTTAACATTTTGGCCAACTTTATTTTTCACAAAGATAGCTACCATTTCGTAATTAAGGAGGAAAAAAAAAAGTATTGAAAACATTACTTTATTTTTTTTACATAGAGCATAGTTTCGAAGCCACCAATAGAGACAGAGACTACAGTTTTGATTTCTTCCTCTCCATTTCTATCATCTGACCTTTGAAAATCTCATCTCACATATCTCTTTATCTCAACACATCGGCCTGTTGCTAATAAATATGCTCATGCTTCTCCTTTAATTTTTTTCCTTATTCTCTCCATTTTTTCCAAATCTATTATCGGAAGCGAATAATACATTCCAAACCCTAATCCGATCATCTCGTCTTTCCCTCGATTCTTCTCCGGTTAGTCTCCGATTCATCTGATTTTTATTAAAAAAAATTTCGTGATTCTAAATAGTATCTTCTCCGTTTTTATTTTTGCTGTTTTTCTGGAATTTTAGATTGATTTGCTGTTGGATTCAGGTTTTCAATATGAGTAATCAGAAGAAGAGGAATTTTCAAATAGAGGCGTTTAAGCATCGTGTTGTTGTGGATCCCAAATATGCCGATAAAACTTGGCAGATTCTGGAACGTGCTATTCATCAGATTTACAATCAAGATGCTAGCGGTCTCAGTTTCGAAGAGCTTTACAGGTCTTTTTCTCTCTTTGAATCCTGTAACTTATGATGATGTTTCTGGAATCATTACTTGTATAGATATAGCTGTTAAATTTCTTCCATAAGCTTTGCATTTTATCTGTTGAGCTGAGCTTTTCGTTTTTATATAGAATGATTCTCATTTCATTCCTCTGTTTTGATGCAATATGATTTTGCTATTTTGTCTAAACTGAGTTATTGTATGTGTTATTGGCTCAGAAACGCTTACAATATGGTCCTGCACAAGTTTGGTGAGAAGCTTTATAATGGGTTTATTACCACTATGACTGCTCATCTCAAAGAAAAATCCAAGCTAATTGAGTCAGCTCAAGGAGGATCATTTCTTGAAGAGCTCAATAAGAAATGGAATGAGCATAACAAAGCTTTAGAGATGATACGGGACATTCTCATGTACATGGATAGAACTTACATTGCGAGCACCAAAAAAACTCATGTTCATCCTATGGGGCTTAATTTGTGGAGGGATAATGTAGTGCGTTGCACTAAGATACATACGAGGCTTCTAAACACCCTTCTTGATCTAGTGCACAAGGAAAGGACTGGTGAAGTTATAGACAGAGGTTTGATGAGGAATGTGATTAAGATGTTCATGGATTTGGGTGAATCTGTGTATCAGGAGGATTTTGAGAAGCCTTTTTTGGAAGCGTCTTCTGAGTTTTATAAGGTTGAGTCTCAGGAGTTTATTGAATCTTGTGATTGTGGGGATTACCTAAAGAAAGCAGAGAAACGCTTAACTGAAGAAATTGATAGGGTAGGACACTACTTGGATGCCAAGAGTGAGGAGAAGATTACTAGTGTGGTTGAGAAAGAGATGATTGCCAACCACATGCAGAGACTGGTTCACATGGAGAATTCAGGCCTGGTTAATATGCTTCTGAATGACAAGTATGAGGATTTGGGTAGAATGTACAACTTGTTCCGCAGGGTTACCAATGGTCTTGTTACTGTCAGAGACGTTATGACTTCCCATCTTAGGCAAATGGGAAAGCAACTGGTTACTGATCCGGAAAAGTCAAAGGACCCGGTGGAATTTGTGCAACGTCTATTGGATGAGAGGGATAAATATGACAAAATCATCAGCACCGCGTTTGGAAATGATAAAACATTTCAGAACGCACTGAATTCTTCGTTTGAGTATTTCATTAACTTGAACGCTCGTTCTCCTGAGTTCATCTCTTTGTTTGTTGATGACAAGCTGCGGAAAGGACTTAAGGGTATCACTGATGTGGATGTGGAAGTTATCCTTGATAAAGTTATGATGCTGTTCCGCTACTTGCAAGAGAAAGATGTGTTTGAGAAGTATTACAAGCAGCATTTGGCTAAAAGGCTTCTCTCTGGAAAAACCGTATCGGATGATGCAGAGAGAAGTTTAATTGTGAAACTGAAGACAGAGTGTGGTTATCAGTTCACTTCAAAATTGGAAGGTATGTTCACAGACATGAAGACCTCAGAGGACACAATGCGTGGGTTTTATGGTAGTCACCCCGAGCTTTCAGAAGGACCAACACTCATTGTTCAGGTTCTTACAACTGGTTCTTGGCCGACACAGCCTGCAGTACCTTGTAATCTCCCAGCTGAAGTTTCGGTTATCTGTGAGAAGTTCCGTTCTTATTACCTTGGGACCCACACTGGTAGAAGATTGTCCTGGCAAACTAACATGGGCACAGCTGATATCAAAGCTATATTTGGAAAGGGTCAGAAACATGAACTCAATGTGTCAACATTCCAGATGTGTGTTCTCATGTTGTTCAACAACTCGGATAGACTCAGCTACAAAGAGATTGAACAGGCAACTGAAATCCCATCATCAGATCTGAAACGTTGTTTGCAGTCGCTAGCATGTGTAAAGGGGAAAAACGTGATAAAGAAAGAACCCATGAGCAAAGAAATAGGAGAAGAGGATTGGTTCGTTGTGAACGACAAGTTCAGTAGCAAGTTTTACAAAGTGAAGATTGGAACAGTGGTGGCTCAAAAGGAGACGGAACCAGAGAAGCAAGAGACGAGACAAAGAGTGGAGGAAGACAGGAAACCTCAGATAGAAGCAGCCATAGTGAGGATCATGAAGTCTAGAAAAATACTGGACCACAACAACATAATAGCAGAAGTGACCAAACAGTTGCAGCCACGGTTCCTGGCTAACCCAACAGAGATAAAGAAGAGAATCGAGTCGCTGATTGAACGTGATTTCTTGGAAAGGGATAGTACTGACCGGAAACTTTACCGTTATCTAGCCTAATAACTTAAAAAAAGGCTTGCCCTCTCTGTGCTCTTTGCTTTGTTTATGTATGTTTGGTGTAAAAGCTGATGGACTGTCACGGTAGGCTGGTACTAAGATGGAACCAATACACTCTATGTTGCTGCCGTTAATATACACTTGTTTCTTTTTTTCTTCGTCTCTTTGATGATCGGATACTCTATTCTGACAAAAAGCCCCTTTTAGGCCCATTATAAATGGTTGAAAGCGAAAAAAGTATTCGTGTCTATAGTTAAGGCCCATTATAAATTGTTGAGAGCGAAAAAAGTATTCGCGGCTAAAATTTCAATGAGTCAACGAAAAATCCCGCCGAGCGAAACGTTGGCAACGTTTTATAGTAGCGTTTGCCATAGCTCTATTTCACTGACAACCTCTCATTTACAGTTCTTTTAGATTGTTTTCTGAATAATCGTCGAAAATTAAGGGTAATGGATACATCGGAGATAGCAAGGAAGCTTGGTCTTGCTAACAACAAGCTACTGATTCGAAAAGCTGCAGAGATCCGCCGTCTATGTGATGCACAATTTGATTCATCCATCATAGGCGTTGTAAGATATTCGATTCTTCTGGATCCCAATAATATAATAATTATACTTATTGGTTATAATCAGAATTGTTTTATATTTGTATTGATTGAAGGGTGAGATCTGTAAAGCTGTTATATGTATGGAAATCGCAGCATCTAGGTATTATTTTCTTAATTTGCTCATATCGATTTCAATTTGAAGTAGTTATACTTACTGGATTCGAATCTATTTTGTAGATTGGAGATTATATTCGATAGAGAAGCAGCGATTAAATTGAGTGGTATGTCGGAAAAGGCTTACTCTAGATCATTCAATAGCCTACAAAACGTTATTGGTATTAAGTGAGTTTCCTTTTCAAATCTTCTTCTACTTCTACTTGTTTAATGAGTCTCTGTGGTGGTACTGATGGAGTATCTTTGATTAACTGGAATTTCAGGATTAAACTCAATATCAAAGAATTAGCGATTCAGTTTGGTTGCGTGAGGATAATCAAATCCGTGCAAAATGTGTTGTCTTCGTAAGCCCCATCTTTTCACCTTTTGTGACTATTAATGATTTTGCGCTGCATATATGCTTGTTAAAATGCCTCATTATGGAGTTGTTCTTGGTCATATTTACAGTTTTAAAAATCCAATCAATTGAGATTTTGTTTATTTCGATGTTGTTGTTGCTATGTAAGGTATAAGGAACGATTTCTTGCTTCGTTACCAGCATCAAGACGGGCAAATGCAGACTTTACTAGACCTGTATTTACTGCTGTTGCTTTCTATTTGTGTGCTAAAAAGAACAAGGTACTTAAGATTTCTTTCCTTTTCTTTTTTTTGAGAATAGCTTTGTATTTGCTTTATGTTTCTCTGAGTTTTTTACCTTTCTTATCTAATTTTGCAGCTTAAGATAGATAAGCTTAGGTTGATTGAGGTTTGTGGAACATCAGAATCTGAATTCTCTTGTGTGAGTGTTATTTTCATTCTAACACAACACAAATTCCTCTTATGTATGACTCAGTTTTGCCCAAGTACTGATCTTGAACTACATGATATTACTAAAACAGGTCTCCACTTCCATGACAGACCTTTGCTTTGACTGTGTTGGTGTCTCAAAACAAAAGAAAGATGTAAAAGACGTGAAAGGAAACCGAGGTACCATTCTTAAAACCACATTCTACTCGTCTATATTCTTTAATTACTCTCTAGACACATTTCAGTCGAATACAATAATTGATTATGTGCTATCCTCAGACTTGCTTGATGTGTTACCTGGTAAGAGGAGACTAGAGGATGGTGGATATTCATCTGATGATGAGGTATTATCAAATGTACTTCCTTTTCCTTTTGTTTAAAAACTTGTGACCACTGCTGAATCAAACTACATTTGCTTTTTACAGTCATGTTACAAAAGACATAAGAAAATGGAGGAGACTAAGTATGAGGATTGGAAATCTACAGTAGTTGATTCGATCAAGAAGAAGCCAGAGAAAGGTGCTTGCTTATACATTATCTCATTTAACTTCACTCTTATGTTTGCTTTGTTTTCTTATGTTTATGTGTCTTGTGTTCATTCCAGCACCTACGAGAGCTATACAAACTAGTCTCAATTTCACAAAGAAGACCGAGACAAAAGAGTTGCAAGTGGATTCATAGCATTGCCCACATTTGACAGTCAGATCTAGTTCAATTTCTTGTTGTCTTCATGAAATCAGAAATATGTGTTGATAAACAATCCTTAAAAATAACAATTTTTACTCAAATCCTTTCTTTATCCCCTATATTATTTTGTTCAATAACCAATTGGTTAGCATCGGTTCGGTTAAGTTTATTGGTATTTGATACTGACGACAAAGTGGCCTTACGAGGAAGATCTTAGCAAGTATTGTACGTCGTCGTTTTATGTTGGTCACCACACCAAAAATTGAATAATTTGATACAACTTGTAAAGAGCGACAAAGTAAGTAAACAACAAAAACGCGGGAAGAACATAATCATATACCCTCACGAACACGATAAAGGGACATCTTTGTACCAAGATCGAACGGTCATTAATGACTCATCTAAAATTATATTGCGTCTTAATTTGCCACGTAAACACATATACCATGACTATTTTAGCTTTTATTTTTCTTTCTCTTTCTTCCCCGATTTGATTGATTGATTTAGCAAAAACACAACTGTAAACCCTAAAAACAATCATTGAAGCTTTCTAATTTTTTCTACTAAATAAATTATACCTTGACATTACTTTCTCCAATTGCCAAGTTTTTTTTTTGGCTGCGTTCGTTCCCATTTCATTTTCAGTAATTCCTAGAAAGTTAAATCGATTGATGTGCTTTCGTTAAGGATCTGAAAGTGAAATAGGAAGATGAATTTTGTTATATCTGACGAATTGTTAGGAGCTTTTGCTCCAGTTCTAGTATATTGGGTTTATTCTGGGATTTATGTAGCCCTCTCATCTTTAGAAAGTTATAGATTACATTCCAAAGCTGAGGAAGAAGAAAAGAATCTCGTCTCCAAATCCAATGTTGTTAAAGGCGTTCTTCTTCAACAGCTTCTTCAAGCCATCGTCGCTATCCTTCTCTTCACGGTAACATTGCCACAGATCCCTTCAACTCTATATATTAGGATGACCTTTTCAATGGTGTTATTCGAATATGTCAGGTGACAGGAAGTGATGTTGAATCCAACAAGACACAACAAGTTTCGTTATTGGTTCTAGGTAGCCAATGTGTAATAGCTATGTTAGTGCTTGACACATGGCAATACTTTATGCATCGTTATATGCATCACAACAAGTTCTTATACAAACATATTCACTCTCAGCACCACAGACTTGTTGTTCCTTATGCATATGGAGCTTTATACAATCATCCAATTGAAGGACTTCTTCTTGATACTGTTGGTGGTGCTTTATCTTTTCTTATCTCTGGTATGTCTCCAAGAACTTCAATCTTCTTCTTCTCATTTGCAACTATCAAGACTGTAGACGATCATTGTGGACTCTGCCTCCCTGGAAATCTCTTTCATATCTTGTTTCAGAACAATAGTGTTTATCATGATGTTCATCATCAGCTTTATGGAAACAAATTTAACTTCTCTCAACCTTTCTTTGTTATGTGGGATCGGATTCTTGGTACTTACATGCCTTATTCGCTTGAGAAGAGAGAAGATGGTGGATTTGAAGCTCGTCCAACTAAACAAGATTGATTGAGTTGAGACTTGAGGTTTTGGAACACGTAGAGACTTGTCTTTATATCAGAAGATGAACTTGTTTTTTTGCTTCTCTTTTGAGCTGCATTAGTCTTGAGTTTGAGATGTGTATATAGACAGTATACATTGTGCTGTACTTAAAGCATACTCGTTGATTGTTTAAACTGGAGTTTTGTAAGAACCAAAACTTATCTGTCTTATGCAAAACTATTAAGTTGAAGATTCAAACTATTACAAAACGATTTGGGAAACATATATAAACTATTACATTAATAAATAAGATACTTGTTTAAAGACGAGATTGTAGCTCTCTCACATTCCCTAAGGGACAAAATGTCATGTCACACTTGAACACAAGAGACTTCAATGAGTCGAGGTTGAGTTGGTTACCCAATACTGCTTCACAGCAATCAAAACCTTCTCAGGAACCAAAGGACCATCCTCATGATCAACCAGCTTTGAATCCCATCTCATTCCGGCTATGATTCTCTTCACCTTGATCAATGTGTCCACATCATCCCGGATAATAACCGCACCTTCTGGACGGAGAATTCGATCCATCTCCAGAAGAATGTCATCCGCATTACACCTAAAGAGTTTCAGTTTCATACATTAGCAATCTCCAAAAACCGAAATAAGTGTTTTTAATTGAACAGAACAGAACAGAACAGAAACACATACTTGTTCTTGTACAAACTGAAAAGGTGATTTGCATGGATTAAGTCGTATGTTCTTGGGTATGTAGAGAAAGCCTCACACCTGAAAACCATTTGCATCATAACATAGTCTCTCAAACAAGAAACAATGAGCTTTTGAGAAGTTTTGAGAAGAAGAAGTTGCTTACCAGTCATGGTAGATACCGATGAGTCCTCGTTCATATACAACTCCAAGTCTATTCCTTTCAGCAATCGTGGGAACAACATTCATAACCCAAAGCTTTTGTGATTCTAGAGCAGCAGCAAAACCACCAAAGCCTGCATTCATATCCATGATGTTACGGTACCTTCCTGTATCAAGTAAACTGTTGATTCTCTTATAAGCCTTCACATGTTTTTTCCATTGTCGGTTATCATCTTCATAGGCATCAACAGTAATCCCAGAGATTGAACCACTAGAGATCCTAGGTGGTACTGCATTGAGCCTATCTGGGAAAACCTGAAGTTCTCCTCCAGCTACTTCATCTGAGCTACTTGTCTCCGGATACGGTGTAATACATGCTTCCATTTTCTTGTACCTAGAGAAGACGAATGATTAAAATTCATGGCCAAAGATTGAAACATGAATCTGGTTTCTTACCAGACATCATCAGTATCATCAGTTTTGCAGAAATTGGCTTTAGGATCATCTTGTCTTGATCTGCATCCATCTTCGTTGATTCTCTTCTGCCAGATTGCGATCTCTCCGTGTTCATACTTCTTCTCCCAACAAAGAAGTTTAGCAGCTTCTTCAATCTTTCTTTGTTCCTCTTGAAGATCTTCCTTGGGACGTTGCCATGCTTTGTAGTTAACTTTCCAGTTGATTGGAGGACCAGAAAGAATCCAGTAACCACCCGGTCTAAGAACACGGTCAACTTCCATTAAGTACATCCCATCTGTTAAAACACACACAAAAAACATCATTAAACAAACTCATACTTTTTAACCGAAGTCAAATCGATATAAGATCAGAAACAGTTCTAACCATTTGCTCCCCATGGAATCAAACACCGAGAGCAATGAGCCATGTCGAAAGCACGTGTTGGATATGGCAACTTTATGGTTCCAAGAACTCCAATAACCGCAGGAACACCTCTCTCAAGAGCAAACTGGACCTGAGCCTCATGAGAGTCTCTTGGTGCAAAAGACATCGCACGCACATTTCTGCTCCATAAGTATGCTCCCCAACTTGCAACCTAATGAAAATGTTTTAACTTTCAACTCTGCAAATTCAAGAAACATTAAATAAGAGAATGAGAGCACAGAAACATTACCCCACAACCAGTGTCCAAAGCAGTCCTAACAGTTCCATTCTCCATAGGTATCACAGAAGCAAGCTGATCAATATACTTATCAGCACCTTGAGGAAACTGAGTTCCACCACCAGGGAATCTAAAAACATCACCTTCATACTGAATCCAATTCTGAATAGCTTTCTCAACAGTCAAAGCTTTATAAGGTGCATTAGCATAAGGCACATAATCTCTACTCTTAGGCCAAGAGAAAGGTGTAACATATCCTTTAGGTGCTGGTATAAGACAATTAAGCTTCTCATTCTCAGGAGCACAATGCCTTTCACGGTAAATCATACTATCTCTTGGAAAAGTCATTGCACGTCTCTGATCTTGACAAGGAGTGTAATCAGTATAACGAGCATCACAAGGCTCAAAAGCCTTGACTTTATCAGATGCACCAACAATACTTGATTCACCAGCGTGATGAGTCTCGAAGTTCAAGCGTGGAACTATATTGCAATCAGCTCCACTGTTAGTCATCTGAAGAGCAATACTATCTCCTTTACCAAATCCACTTCGTTGCCATGCTCCAAGAATGTAAAAGAAACAACATAAACTAAACACAATGAAGATCTGAACAGAGCTTCTAGTTTTACCATCAGCTGAACTAGATTTCAACGCCATGATTGATCTAAACAAAAAAAAAAACACAGATCAACTCCAAATCAGATCAAAAGTACACAAAACAAAAGCAGATCAAGAGGCACAAAGTTTAAAAGCTTTAGCAAAACGACATAACAACAGATCGAAATCAAGACAATTATAGTTGAGAAACTAGTTAAACTTATATCAGATGAGTATGCTCACATTGGTTCTGTATTCAGAGAGAAGCAATGAATCTTTGTATAAACGTAATTAATTAAAGAATATTAAACAGATTAAGCAAAAAAAAATAATTATAATAAATAAAACATAAAAATTAAGCCCGATCTAGCAAAGCATACAGAGACCAAGTAGATTTGTCTGAACGATAAAAAAATAAGAACATACAGAGATTACAGAAACGAATCTGGAGAGATCCACTATTGGTTGATAAGAAATCAATAGTCCCAAGGCTTTGAGATTGTTGTCGGTGGATATAATGATGGTGATGAAACGAATTGAAAACGTGTAAGATAACTTATGGGAAACCCTAGTTTATGTGAATACTCATCATCTTCGTCATAGGATGTAAGGAAACAAAAAAAAGGAGAAAGAGGGATAAAGCTGGCTTATTTTGTATTAGTGTCTTCTTAAAAACAGAGCTATTGTGAGAGAGATAGAAGGGGAACTGGTGTAGATTCAATCGACGTTTGATATTTTTTTTATTTTCATCAATATATACTCACATTTAACCTAAATTCGGTGGAAGAATTATAAAAGTTTTAAGATTTGAGTAAATATATAAATTTAAAAAAAAAAAATCGGGAAAGAAAAAGAAAAAAATCTGACTTTTTGATTGGGATGAATATAATAATAATAATAATAATAATACAACGTTAAGAAATAGTATTGGTTTATTAAATCATATTTGTAAGAAATTGTATATATAGTTGTATGAAATAATGAATTTATGGATTAGCCGATAAGAGATTGGGGAAGAAGTGACCTCTGAACATGGGATCCACCATGTGATGGTAAAGTAGTAATCCTACGGGCTACGACCCCTGATGATTTGGATCCAACGACGGTAGATGTATCTTTAATTAATACTTGTTCTTCTAGTCTTGCTAGTGTGGTTTAATGTTAATAAATGTATAATTATAATTTATAAAGATGAATAATTATTATCAATTAATAATCATCTACCCATCCACTAAAATGAATGAGAATGACTAGAAACAGAATACTTCATCAGTTTTTATATTATCTATCGCTTTCTTACTTATTTTTTGTTTTATAATGTTGGTTGTATTTTTGTGTTTATTTTAATTAAAAAGTGTAATTTTATTTTGAGAAATTCTCTCCAACACTATCAAATATAGTTTTTTTGGACAAAATTATATTAATTTTTTATTTGAACACAAATACTATTTTTTATTAAAAATATATTTTATTATAAATTACATTTTTTAACAAAAATATATATTTTTTATTTAATGTTAGGATTTAATATTTAATGTTTGAGTTTAGTATTTATTATTTAGGGGTTATGGTTTAGTATTTATAGTTAGGGTTTAGGATTTAGGGTTGAGGTTTAGTATTTATTATTTAGGGTTTAGAATTTTTGATTTATAAATTAGAATTTAGTATATAATGTTTGGGTTTAATATTTATTATTTAGGATTTATATAATTTTACTAAAATAAAATTTAATTGAATTATTAAATGGTAATTTTGTTCAAAATCAATTTTAATGTTATTTATGGAATATAAAGTAAATTTAGTGGTGTTTAAGAGGATTGACTTTTTATTTTTGGTATTTTAGATTAGTTGGATAGATGTGTCCGTTTTCAAATCAATGAATAAGTTGCCAAGAAAAACTTCATATACTATATTAGTAAAACGTATATAATATATATTTTAATAGTTTCTAGTATTTGTAACAAATTATAAATTTATTATAATTGTAAGGGAAATAGAAGTTTGTGTTGGTATCATACAAAATTGAAGAAATATACAATTAAAATGTCTATTTATTAGGTAGCACATAGTTTACATCATTTATAATTGGAATTTGCAAAAATTAAAACATTTTTTTCGCAGTTGAAAGCTAAAACATTTTGTATATTGAAATTAGGTTAATATCCGTCTACGACTACTATGACGCATAGGTGTGAAATCTGATCTTGTTTAGGTGATAATACTAAAATGGTATGGTTTTTGTGACACTTTCAGAATTCAAAATTATTAGTCTATGTTATTGAGAATTCAACCAAAAATAAAATAAAAAGGATACGTGTATATAAATTATATGAGTAAGACAACTATGTTTGGGTTGCGTCTATTCAACTCACAATGGAAAATATAGTCTTAAAGTTAGGTTAGACTTAGACCCACCATATCTAGGTCGGGTACAGCACCGACTTAAAGCATTGGTAGTTGAGTGCACTAAATTTTCAAAATACCATTTATGGGATCTTCTAATTTAAAAAAAAAAAAAAAAGAGACAGTGTAGGTCACCTATACCTCACTCCCCTTGTAAGAAACATACTCTTATCCATCAATAACTCATTCTGAAAAAATTATGGATTATATAAAAGTATTATCACTACAAGAAAACAAGGTGTTTTCTGACGGAATTTTCGACATGAAGAAATTTCGTCGGAAAATTTGTGACAGATATTCCGACGGATGAAGCGGTGGGAGTTTTACGACGATATTCCGATGGATATATTTTTTCCGACGGCATTCCGACGGGTATATTTTTTCCGACGGAAACCGAAAACCCGTCAGAAATTCCATCGG
>KE157397.1:25371-48652 GCA_000411055.1 Leavenworthia alabamica
CGTCACAACTCCGTCAGTTACCCGTTCGTATGTGTCCATCAAAATACCGTCGGATATTTTCGACGGAATTGTAATGGAATTTTTTTTTTTCGATCATTTACATACGACGGATATTCTCGTCGGAAAACCGTTAAAACGTACATGTTTCCGATGGGATTGTGACGGTTTTGCCCGTCAGTTTTGAACTGTTTTCTTGTAGTGTACGAATGATTTAGCTAAGGCTGTTCCTATGCATGGATGGTATGGCTAATGATTTATGACTATGACAGACGACGCAATCCAATCCATTAAATAAATATAAAATAAGATTATTTCTATATTTTCAAATGTCTGACACATTAAAATTTGCTAAGCCAAACCTAAATTCCATAATTATTTGTATTCACAAAATTATTAGCAAAGTAAAATGTCGTGAACTGGGTACTAAACCGGCATGGATATATAGTTATATACATTTACATTATACATAATCTTATCCAAAGACGAAGGCAGTGAATTCATAGAAGAAGAGTCAAAAGTTCCAAATCGGAAATACACATATTTTTTGACATTTAACAAAACTAAAACGATGTCAAGTCCATTGATTGGCCTATATTGTTGAATAACAATTTCAAGGTCTTGAAAATTCACACCTTCTAAGTATTCGGCCCAATATGGCCCATATTGTTTGCACGCGTACGGTATATTTTTTTATTGTGAATAGTGTATGTATCCAAACGTCGTCAAACAAACAAAAGGGTTGATGTATCAAAAAGTTATATCTTAATTAAGGATTGTATAAAACGACATATATATGTATTTTCTTCTTTTTTAACTGAGTGTCTCGATGTTTAAAATGAAAATAATAATCTTAAGGTCTTCATCTCATCTATTCAATAACGAATCAAATATATATTTTAACAAATATGCGAGTAGATATGCCGAAACTCATGGATTATTTTATGAAAATAAATAAATTAATGGATTATATAACCCCTTAGAATTGATGTTACTTTTGACAGTACAGATTAATCCATATTTATAAACAAACTATACAATTTTGATTAATAATCGCCATATGTTTTCCATCATTATTATTGAACATTATACAAATGGTTCCTTTTGCAAACACGTGATTGTGGTTAAGAGGGTTAGTTATGTTCACAAATATAGAGGTATGGATGCTTGGGCTCGAAGACTTTGAAGTTTTGACTAAGTAATTTTTTCATATTTACTATGTAACGTGAATAAACAAATCAGTCATGCATGGTCTTATTATCTAAGAGCACTAATATCAAGTGCACACGCTTGGGAAGTAAAAAACCAAAAAGAGTCAAAACTAAAAGAGAGACAAAATGGGTATAAATCGAGGAAACTTGGCTTTTTGGAATTACATTGGGTTTGACGTATGCCTAGCTATGACTTTAGACTTTTACCCTATAGTGCGATCTAGTTTTGGAGTTGCTACCTAAATTTAATTCAGGTGAACCAGGACCATCAGGCTACATTCTATTTTTACAGTTTTCCACACGTTCAATTTTTTAATATTTTTCTAAAAAACTTTGTAGGGCTACTCCTAACTTCGTAGCTCTTCGTAGACATTCATAAAATAACCTATAAAAATCACAATATACTAGATTGCAATAACTTATAAGGGTTACTATATCATCGGAAAAGTAAATAATTTAAAGATTTATAATACGATGATTTTGAACTATTACACTCAAAAGTCAGTAGCCCTTCAACGGTGTAAGTGAAGTAAATAATGAATTGATAAAATTGACGGTACTTGTACATACACAAATGATTAAAGAAATGGATAAAAATTTAAATTTTACTAAAAGCAATAAAACGTTGTGAAGTTCTATACTTTGGTATTCGGTATTTAAAAAACCCACGAAAAATGACAAGCAATTCGAGTAAATTTGACTTTTTCTTTATAAATGCTACACGCATATCTCTTGTCAAAGTTTATATTTTAAGATTTTACTGACTTAACTAACCGCATACTCGGTAATATTATAACCTATTTTCACTTACTATTACGTTTCAGAACTCAGATTGCTCCTAAAGACTTTTTCAAATTTAATTTTACTTTGAACTTTGGGGACTTGTTTATCATTTTTTTAAGAGAAATGATATCGAGGTAGCAAAAATAAAAAAATATATATATATGTTGATTTACATACGTCTATGTATATCGTGTATTTAATTTAATCAACAAAATTTTTAACCCCTAAGCAGATTCAGCTCTAGTACTAAGTAATTGTTTGATTTAGTTATGCGAGTAGATATGTAGATGATCAGTTACATCGAACAGCCGATATTAGTAGATGTATATCTTGGTATTAATTAGTATAAACATGACTAAGTTGGATGAAATCTAGTCCAAGACAATATAAAAACGAATATGAAGAACATGTTTTGAATTCGTATCAGTTCTGTGTATAAAAATAAGAAATACAAATATCGATTTATAAATATATTTTAGATATATTTGTTTTCATAATTGACAAAATTTTATTCTCATTTTGTTTGTTAAATTTTTCTTAATAGTTGCAAGAGACTTTTCGGTAAATTAAATTGGACCATGTATGCAATATAACATTTTGACCGAGTTTATAGAAAATAGTTTTTTAAAACCATACTAGTCGTCGAAGTCGAAGATATATTATTTATATTACAAGTTGACATATAATAAAAGCTCCAAGTACATGTTGCATCACACATTTTTAATTCACATGTTTAAATTTAAATGTCAGTATAGGGGTTGAGCATACGATGATTTGGAAAGTTTAGTTTAGCTAGCTTACATTGATTGGAAGAAGAAATTTAGTTAGATTTTTTTCTATTTTAGGAGGTTTTTTATTTTTATTTTTATATTGTTAGTTTTGTTTTTTGTTGCAGTTTTGGTTATAAGAAGATAACAAAGGGAAAAGTGAACAAGATCACTCATTGTCTCCATTGGCCCTTAAAGCCTATCTTCTGACAGTGGTCAGTGGATAGAAACTGCGAATATGAATGGAATAGAAACTCTTTTGTAGTTTGATCTTTAATTAAAAGAAACTGAAATCAAATGATTCACGTGTGCATTTGTATATATCCGCGTACATGATATGATGATCATGCCCATAGATTCTTCAAGTAATGACAATGCATGTTTCATTAGTACGTATATATACAAAAAGAAGAAATACGGAAGACATGAGGGGATTAATTATTTTTTGCACTTGTCCTCATGTTTATAATCTTTTCCTTCACCTTGATAGTAAGTTTTTATACGTACCTTTTCTCATATCGTGCTTAAGGACATGGGATTATGAAACCACAAAAAAAAAACGATAACAACACATTAAAGACGCAAATCCTAGTTCAGTTTAACCAATAAAAAGTTTATATGTATTGAAATTAATATTTGCAAATAAATGAAAGCGGAAAGGACTGACACTTGTCAACTTTTGGATCATAATAATCAACAGCAATAACATCCGTTAGCAATCAAGTAATCATAACATTAATTACATGTTTAAATAACCACTAAACATCTTAATCAACCTCTAATCAGTTTTTTTTTTTGTTTCAACAACCTCTAATCAGTTTAGATCTACCATTCTTAAGAGTTTTAGAATGACTACTCACTTATATACGTGAAACACACAAAACAACAAGATTGATTATTGCATAATCATAGTTGGTAACGAATAAATGAAATATTTAAGAAGAGAAAGAATTTTAATATTTTGAAACTGAAATATTCATAAAAAGTTTTAGTAAAAAAAGCTTAAATAGGCTAAGAAAAAAATTATAAAACAAAGCAGAACCATTTTAATTAGTATAAAATGGTATTTATACTCTTGAAATAAAAGATCTTGGACAACACATAAAATATATCACAGCTTCATTTTAATACAATTTTATAAGTATCATCACCAAAGAAAGCTTCAAACAATCTTTCTTGGGAAATTAATTCGAAAATAAAATTTTAAAAATTTAAAAGATTCAGCTGAAATGGCGGCTGATCCTTCGGGTTCAGACCCCTCACAAGGAAGCATATATACACTCCAACATAAGCTAAACCACTTCAATTACTTCACTTTTACTTTTCTACCAAACTCACTAACTCTTAGTCCACTTAGGGTTTCTCTCTTTATATCTTTTGGTTTTCAGGGTTTTAGAGAAAAATGGGAGAGAGAAACGATGAAAATGATCAGAAAATGGAGGAAGTGTTGTTGCCAGGGTTTAGGTTTCATCCAACCGACGAAGAGCTCGTAAGCTTTTACCTGAAACGGAAGGTTCAACGTAACCCTCTCTCCATTGAGCTCATAAGACAGCTCGATATCTACAAATTTGATCCCTGGGATCTTCCAAGTATAATATAATCTTCATACTCTTATATGAATCCTTAAGTTTATACATGTGAATGTCTTTATATTCCTTTATTGTTGTTAAACATTGTAGAGTTTGCGATGACTGGTGAAAAAGAGTGGTACTTTTACTGTCCGAGGGACAGGAAGTATAGGAACAGCTCGAGACCTAACCGAGTGACTGGAGCTGGTTTCTGGAAAGCCACGGGAACGGACAGGCCGATATACTCATCCGAAGGAAACAAATGCATA
The DNA here is from genome assembly GCA_000411055.1 of Leavenworthia alabamica. Classification (NCBI taxonomy): domain Eukaryota; kingdom Viridiplantae; phylum Streptophyta; class Magnoliopsida; order Brassicales; family Brassicaceae; genus Leavenworthia; species Leavenworthia alabamica. Next base: position 29,967 of record KE157397.1, read on the forward strand.
GGTTTAAAGAAGTCATTAGTGTTCTACAAAGGAAGAGCTGCGAAAGGAGTTAAGACTGATTGGATGATGCATGAGTTTCGTTTGCCTTGTCTCTCTGAACCTTCTCCTTCTTCTAAGAGATTCTCCGATTCTACTCTCTCTCCCAACGTAAGCCCCACTTTAACTCGTAGTATAAATATAATTTATTTACAAAAACATAGGACTGATTGAATTTATATATTTTGTTATAGATGAACTCATTTGTTATTAATGTGGATTATTGCAGGATTCGTGGGCTATATGTAGAATCTTCAAAAAGACAAATACAACGACCCTAAGAGCTCTCTCACACTCCTTTGTTTCGTCGTTACCACCAGACACAAGCACCGACACAATGCCCGACCAAAAGCCATCAAACACATCCCATTTTTCTTCAGACAAGTTCCTCAAAACTAGCTCTCACTTCCAATTTCACCATGAAAATATGAACACTACCAAAGCTAGTTATAGCACATCTCCTTCTGTTGCCACTATAAGTCCCTTCTCTTACTTGGATTTCACTACATACGACAAACCCACTAACGTTTTCAATCCGGTTTCATGTTTAGACCATCAATACCTCACAAATCTATTTCTTGCCACACAAGAAATACAACCGCCGTTTCCTAGGCTTGCCTCGTCTAACGAACTCCCATCGTTTGTACTAAATACGTCATCAGATTCAACCTATTTGGGAGAGTATACAAGCCAAATCGACCTCAGTGCAATGTTGGCTCAAGAGCAATGTCCGGCGCTTGTAAGCATACCACATGAGTATCAAGAAAAGGGTTTCGAAGGAAATGGCGTAATGAAGAACATGTGTGGTTCCAATGAAGACGATCATAGTCATTGTAGCACACTTCAGTTTGGTGATTTCGTTTCAACAATTGATGAAAACCATCATCAAGATCTGAAACAGAACATGTCATTCCTGGAGAATTATTATTCCTCTTTATCGTCCAACAATGGCGATTTGCCATCTTGTTTCTCCACAACTTGATGGTTGTGGTTAGATTTGCCATCTCTGCCTTCTTGGCTCTCATTTTTCAAGCTAAGGCCAGTGTTTCCTTATGTAGGCTTTTCTCTTAACTAATGAAATGGAACTAAAATTGTTATAAATTATGCTTCGTCCATCTTTTATTTTACACAAGGCAATTTCTTCAAGGTATAATGAAGAGATGAGCTTATATTAAACAAAACACAAAGAAGAAAAACTTTAGCCAAGATCAATTTGGTGTCTAAAAGACTCGGATTATATATTAGACATCATGTAAACACATGTCGAGATCTGATTTATCAAACATTAAAGATGAATTCAGAAATTAAAACAAAACCGGAGAGAATTGTCTACCAAAACAAATTAAACTTGAACATATCCAATAATACCAAAACAAAGAAGAAAATAACATAAAATCTTAAGCCTTGGGGGCTGTTTTGTCCTTAGACTTTTGTAGCTTCAAGACTTTCTTCACAATCTTTTGCTCTTCGACAAGGAATGCACGAATAATCCTGTAAAAATCCAAAACACACCTTTGAATTTAAACAACTCCAAAGTTATGTAATAGAGAGATGATGATGACTTAAGTTGAACAAAACAAACCTTTCCCTTACTGCAGAACCAGACAAGACTCCACCATAAGCACGATTTACAGTCCTCCTATTTCTTGATAATCTAGACCTCTTGTATTCAGAGGGCCTCAAGTGTGGAATCTGAACAAACAAATAAGGTTAATCATACAATGTAAAATGTATAAACAAACCATCACAACATCATTTAATTCATATCAAAATCACAGAAAAATCTTTGGAAAAAATGAAAATTTATGCCACTGATGGATAGTAAATCCCTTATATAAGAGAAGGAACAACTTGAAAGACAAAATGGCACAAACAATTTAGCTTATGATTATGTTATGTACTGATGTGGTTTATCTAATCAGCACAAGACCGTCAATAAGCACAATACTATCAACTAAATGACATAACATTGCTCAAAATTAAATCTCAAGACTTAACCAATAACTAAAAGTTTTTAAGTTTTTAATCTGATTAATTTGATTCATATAATATACTTGGGACTATCAAATCACAGAAGCATTACACCTTAGAATCTGACAATATGATGTCAACTATATAATAAAACCCAGATTCCATATTATACCAATCACATAGATAATAAAACAGAGCTAAATAGCTAAAGTGTAACCAATAATCAAAAGTTCTAAACCATTCAATCTCATTGATTTGACTCAAATAACATACTGCAAATATCAAATCATATAAGCACTACACCTTAACTCTAACAATCTCATATCAACTCTATATAAATCTGAAATCAATAATATACTAAAAACAGAGCTCAAAATCGAAATCAGAAGACTTACTCCTTGAATCCGCTTGCCAGTAACAGGACATTTGGGACCATTAGCTCTCTTCTTTGTAGTTTGATACACCAATTTACCTCCTGCAACCAACAATCACCACATACATTACACTCTGAGTAGAGCAGTGATTTACATAATTACGATACAAAAGCAGAGGATAACGAAGAAGAAAGGAAGAAACCTGGAGTCTTGACGATACGGTGCTGGTTAGATTTGGTGGCGTAGCTGTGGCGCGACCGGTATACAAGACGCTGCACCATTTTGCGCCGCTCTTCTCTTAGGGTTTTCTTCTTTAGAGACGGGAGAATATAACTGGGAGACTCTGAACCCTAAACTAGATACAACCATATGGGCCGTTTACTGAATTTAACCATATGGGCCGTTTATTTAATTTAACCATATGGGCCGTTTATTTAATTTGATTTTGCTATTTACTCCGTTACTGGCCCAAATTAAAAAAAATTGATTTGTAAGGATTGTTATGTGGTTGCTCATTACCAAGCCCTGCCGAAATTACTTGCCTTTGGCGTTAAAAAAAGAAACCAAACGCTTCTCTTTGCTACCGCGATTGGTAAAACGTAAACGCACTTTTTTGTAGCTTGCGTTTTGGTTCACGTGTGCGTCCAAAGGTACAGAAGAGAGATCATATTATATAGCATTGTTTAATAATTTCATACGAATCAATTGCTATTGCTTACTCTTCACATGTGCCACGGATATCTCCTTTATAGAGCGACACGTGTCACTTTTCAAAACCAGTGGGACGTGTATATAAAACTACGTGCAACAGCGTCAGAGGTTGAAGATGTGAAACAAAAAAGGCAAATGCCAAATTTAACCTTCACTCGCTTTTAAGTATACTCTATGGTATGAGGACAATTTAGACATCATAATATTAAGTGCCAAGAGTCGGAGACAAATGCGACATGGGTATCTGCTAATGGATAAACATCTTGATAAGATCAATCATTGTTCTTCTTTTAGGTCCCACTGATAATAAATTTACACAAACGCATAGTCTCCGTTGTTAATAATATCTCATATCTCGTTCTCTCTTTCAATAACATCCACTATACAACTCTCTTACATCTTCAAAAACGTCCATCTTACATCCTCAGTTTTGTTTCCGATGGCGACAGAACAAGAAGCTGAAGTTGGAACAGAGACATCCTCTGTTTCCAGAAGATTTCTAAGAAACAGAGAATTAGATCTCTTTTTGCCTTTTCTCTTAGGCTTCTCTGATCAAGAATCATCAAACGACGATGATGATGTTACTTCATCGCGTCAGAGAATCATTCTTGTTAATCCTTTTACGCAAGGGATGATTGTACTCGAAGGTTCATCTGGATTGAATCCTCTGTTTCGTGAGTTACTGGAATCACATGAGGAAGGTTATCCTCCAGCTTCGAAAGCTTCTATTGACGCGATGCCAATCTTTGAGATCAATGACTGTGAAGGAGAGTGTGTGATCTGTTTGGAGGAGTTGAAGTCTGAAGAGATAGTGAAGGAGATGCCGTGTAAGCATAGGTTTCATGGTGGTTGTATAGAGAAATGGTTAGGGTTTCATGGATCATGTCCTATTTGTAGGTATGAGATGCCTGTTGATGAAGATAAGGGTGAGAAGAAAAGAAACGAAGGAGGAGAGATTTGGGTTAGTTTTAGTGTTAACGATGGTCGGAGAATCAGACAGTCTTCTGGTCAGAACGGTGGAAACAGTGATGGTGATGGGAACGCTATTGGATCTGGGACGAGACCTGTTTGAGCATGAGGATCTGTTAAGGAATAAGTTTTTTTTTTTGTAAAACTTCGTGTCTTTTTTTGTTGAATCCTTTTTCTTCTTTGTGTACAATTTTCTCCGTCGTTTTATTCTTGAATTCATGTATCAAAGTTATGGATGTTCTTGAAAATTGTAGTTTCTCTTTACATTTTCAAGAAGTTTTTTTTCATTCGGAAACACAAACAGTGAATATGTGTAAGCTAGTGGATTCTCAAGGTCTCGGTCACTAAAGGAGTTATATCATATATGACCATCGTTGGACTTTAGTGTAAACGATGTTCGGAGAAATTCAGGTCAGTCCAGTGGAAACAGTGATAGGGGATAGTGATGTAGACTCTAGACTATTTGTGCTATTGGTTCTTGCCTAATTTCACGTACAACCACACTCAAGAGTTTGTATTATTTTTTTCCAACATTAATTATTATATTATTAAAATAGAGAATCAATCGCAGTGGAAACTGCAGTTTGTCCATAGAGTTATCCAGCAGTTTTCATGACAGAGAATAGAATATATGTGTATTTATTAATCTTTCGATAAAATTAAATACTAAATTGAGAAGAAAAAATATCATGAATCTTTTTAAGATGATTAAGAAGCCCATGAAAAAAACAGAAGGAGCTCCTCCACGGTTCCACCGGATGAATTAGATAAATATCGTAATATAATATTAATTTATAAAAATATCTTTCGATTTATAATATTTTTAGAAATTCTTTAAATGTAAACAAAAACATTTTCTTTAAAATTCATATATGAATTTGGTGAATACTATCAATATTATAGTTTCTACTTGGACATTGAATATTCATAGGTGATAATAGTAAATTTTTTTTTACACTACAAAGTTTAATCTGATGATTGTAACTCCAAGAATTTAGAAGATGATTCAATTTATAAAAAAAATATTCATGAACTTGAAGTTGTGATCAATAATCTTAGTTATCGGAATAAAATAGATATTAATAGCCTACTTAACTACTCGGGTGAAAATAATTCATGCTCAGAATTTTAGAATTTAGAAGAAATTGTGATTTATGTCTTTAATGCTGATAAAAAAATTAAAAGTGATATTATGACATCTTTCAAACAAGATACGCTTATGGAAGAAATTATAGCGTCTATAACTCTTTACAACATTTAGATGCAGAATGTAAATCAAGAAAACAATCGTAAAAGTGTTTGATGCTATAAAAAAATTAGGGATGACCTCCAACGATATTCAAACTTTAATAAAAGACAAACAACACTAAAATCATATTTTACTAAATTTATTTAATTATGTATGCTTATAATTATATATATTTAAAATTTATAATTATTAATTTATAATATTATTGGGACTATATTTTTATATGGGACTTTCAAAAAAATTATTATCTTATTATCTTATCGAATTTACTATTTTTTATATTGGACTAAGTAAAAACGAAAAATTTTTATTAATTTATCGTATTTATTAATTTATCGAGTATTAATTTAAAGAAGTTTTACAATAGTATAAATCACTAGATTATATATAAAATCTCTAAAATAAATAAATAAAAACCAATAGAATCAGATCAAATACATGGGCGTACCTACACCTCGTCATTGTTATAAATGCGGCTAAATATTTTCCTTTTAAAATCCATATATACTTAATACAAATATTCATACAACTTGCACAATATTTGTAACCGACGTGGCAGAAATAAAGGTGAGAAATCTTTATAAGCGGCACTGAAAGAAAGAAGAAAAAGAGAAAAAAGAGAGATCAGAAAAGGTCACTTTTTGGCAACAACATGTGGCTCTCTAAACTCTACATGTCCCCATCTTTGCTAACGTGTCATCTTCACCACTTTCTCTTTATGGCTTGTGGCTCTCTGCAATCCTTTTATAATTTAATACCAACCTCACCCTCTTCTACATATATACTCTACCTCAGACCTCTCTCAAACAATAAACACATATCAAGTCCTCTTCTCTTGCAAAAACTTGTTATGTCTCAAGTTATAGTTTCTTCTATAAAATTGTTTGGATCCACAATAACATCTGACCCTTCTTCGTCTCCTATTCTTCCTGAGTTTTCTTCGTCTTCTTCTCCATTACTTCAATCACACATGGTATGTTTCTTGGTGTATATTTTACCTTTCCAAACTAAGAAATGTTAATATTTGAATGTTTTCTCTAGTCTTTATCAGTTTCAAACTTGTTCTAATTCATGTGTTGTTAAATTTTCAGATGAACGATCAATCTGTTACTGACAACAGTGAGGAAGACGATACAAGTCTTCAGATATTATCTGATCTTAACAAAGAGTCAAAAGAAACATCTGAAGATAGCGATGATCAACACAGTGAGATAACTACAACTACATCTGAAGAAGACAAAACAACTGATGACTTGAAGAAACCAGACAAGATTCTTCCATGTCCGAGATGCAACAGCGTAGACACCAAATTCTGTTACTACAATAACTACAACGTTAACCAGCCACGTCACTTCTGCAGAAACTGTCAGAGGTATTGGACTGCCGGTGGATCTATGAGAACCGTTCCTGTTGGTTCAGGCCGTCGTAAAAACAAGGGATGGGTTTCTTCAGACCATTACATGCACATTACTTCTGAGAATGGTAGCAATGATTATGCTGACAATTACAATAGCTCCTCAACGAGGATTCTTAGCTTCGAGTCTTCAGAATCTTTGGTTTCTGACAACTATAAGCATCAATTAAACGATAGGAAGATAAACAATGATTCTATTTCACAAGAACTCAACAGGTTTCTTCCTCTGCAAGTAACATCCCCTGTTTCGCCTCTTTGGCCTTATCAATACCCTCCTAACCCTAGTTTCTACCACATGCCCGTCTACTGTGGCAGCACGGTACCGTTTTGGTCTACCCAAGAGACATCTATATTGTTAGGGAAAAGGGCAAGAGACGAAGCTTCACATGAAACTGTTGGAGAGAGCAAAGATGCTTTTGAAAGAACCAATAATGAAACAAGCATAGCTACGAAGAACCATATGTGGTGTCCTGTACCAATGAAACACGAGAAGACAGAGCAATTCAGCTTTTTCATTAATGGATCTGAAAGAAAGAGAAGCAACAAGAGGTTCGTTCCTGAAATGTATCTTAACCTGCAAGCTAACCCTGCAGCCATGGCAAGATCTATGAACTTCAGAGAGAGCATGTAACGTTAATGAAATACTAATATAGAATAATCATCATACGTATATTTTACTCATAAAGCGAGATTTAGTGTATTGATCGTTACCATGTAGAAGAAAGAAAAGACTTTGTAAGTATTTTTGTTGTGTGGTGAATTGCAGATAACTTTAGTAATATTTTTTTTTTTGATAAAACTTTTATTAGTCTATCTTATTTATATGCAACAGTTATCATTTTTGTTCATTATCCCAATAGATGGATATGATGAAGTTAAAATATTTTCTTGCTCTAAAAATATTGTTTGTACTAGTGTATCAACTAAATTAGTTTGAGGAAATAATAAAGAAAATATGAGTGTGAACTTTTTCATGTAAAGGAGAAAAGGGAGAGCATCTTAACTTTCAGTGTTTGATAAAACAGTATCCATCTAATTGGCACAGAAGAAAAGGTAAAGGAGAAGCATAAACTCACATTCTTTGGAAAAAAAATAAGTCTCTTCATTTGAGTTTAAAAAGGAAAAAGAAAACACACTTTTTATCACTTTTCTTTAGGAAGATAAGATTGCTAAAGTTCCACATAAATAAGGTTAATTACTAGAATAGTTTATTTATCTTTGAAATTACTAGAATCTTGTACGTGGCCACAAATACTTTTAGGAAGATTTTTTCCATAAAAAAACATAACCTGCGGAAGCTATTGAATACGATGTGCTAATTTTGTACCATTAATGTTGCTGATTGAGAAATGAATACTATGTACATTTCTTAGAGTTTAAAGTTTAAACCCTTGGAAGGGTTTGGGCTCAATGAAACAATTTAAGGCCCAATTAATATATCGAAAGAACTACCATAACAAGTCACGAACTGAACACCGTCCTGTTTTTGATGAGGAAAACAATGGCAAGCGTTAAGCGTACCGTTTTTGCTTTCTCCAAATATTGTATGGCGTAGAACATTCGCCTTTGTATGGCCTAGTATTGAGGTTGAACTGTATACCAGATTCATTTCAACTGGGGAGGTGGTCTTAATCAACGAAACTAAATCTGTGAATCCTTACCTTATCTTAGTGTTGCCTTGTCAATCATCATTTGTTTTGATGAATATGTAAGATCGGTGCGACGTTACTTACTTGTTGTCTTTGGTCTAAATATTAATATAAACAAAAATGTTTTTTGTTTGTCTATTTAATTTTAAACTTGTAAAGCCTTTCATTCAAAATTAAAAAAAATTCCAAACAATTCAAACAGGTTGAAATTATACGTTTTTGTTGTTTTCAGGCATTTCATCTTAAAAAAACGTATATTTTACTGAAATCACAGACTAAAAAATTTATATTAAAACCAAAACCATTTTTTAAGTTAAAAATAAAAAATAAAGGCACGTGTGTGTCGGCGTGACAAGAGAGAGAGACATGGGTAAGAAGCCTGGAAGGGTTGGAAAACACGGTTTCGAGGGAAGAAACAAATGCAATGTGTGTGTGATTTGGTGAGCATGTTTCATGTATTGATCTTTCCGTTGCACAATCTCTGCCCTAATCTTTGGCACTTCCTCATCTCTTTCTCCAGCTTCTAAAGACTCCATTCTTTTAACTTCCCTTCTCTCTCGTTTTTCTCATCACATCTTCACGTTTCTTCATCATTAAATAATCACCTTTTCTTTTAACAAATATCTCGCGTCAAACAGTAACATTTGGATCTACGTTTATGTGCTATCTAGCCATTAAAGCTAACTTCATGCTTTTTAAAAATAAATAATTGTAACCAAATTAATCACTTTTATTAATTGATTAAACAACAATTAGTTCAAGATTCACGCAGTCCCCAAACCAAGAAAATCGAAAAAATGTGGTTGCTGCTTAGCCTTCTCAGCCACCTCTTCATTCACCGTTTCCATTCCCATCCAATTCATCTGCTCATTTAGGTTCGCTTTATCTTGGATCGTAGAGTCAATATCAGGGAAATTGTATAACGCATCTGACTTGGCACAAACGTTATCGCCGACCATCATTTTGTTGCCAAACATACTCACCACCATCGAAGTCTCATTGCTCTCATAACCTGAACATTAATGAAGAATAATGCAAAACTATCAAAAAAATGCAACGCAAGAAAAATAGAACAGCAATAGATTACCTTGCAAGCAATGGAAAGGCAACACAAGCTGGTTATGGTCACTCGTGATAGAGGCATTATTAACAAGGTGATGAGACAAGTCAAACTCTGGTAAAGGCTGAGTGAAGTAATGATTAGTGGAGATAAAAGACTTATGATAATTAGGGTTAGGGTTAGGATGATGATTATTAGTCAGGAGCTTTCTTCTACGGTAAGCAGAAGAGTGTTCTCTATACTTACGAGCCATGATAACATGCCAATGGTTCTTAACAGAATTATCAGTTCTACCAGGAAAAAGCCTCGCAATCATTGCCCATTTGTTACCATAAAGCCTATGTGCTTGCATCAGCCTCTCCTCTTCTTCCTCGGTGAATGCTCTTCGGTTTATCCTCGGGTCCAATTGGTTAAACCAACGTAGTCTACAGCTCTTACCTGTCACGAAGATTATCAAAATTATTTTAATAAACCTCACATATTTGACTAACCCAGATGGATCAACCATAATGGTTTTGATAAAATTTTGAAGACCCTTAAAAAAAAGATTTGAAGTAATTACCAGATCTTCCTTGTAGTTTTTCAGCTATGAGGTTCCAGTTTTGTGGGCCATAAATAGCAACAAGCTCTTTGAGTTTAACATCTTCAGCTGGCCTCCAATGTCCTCTCCCCAAGATCGATGGTTTTGAAGACGACGAAGACCAAGACTGTCCACCATCTGTCGTTTCCTTCTTATCACTCTCACTGTTACTAGGGTTATGATTATTACTATCTTCTTCGTTAGCCGCCACAGAACTCTTCAAGATATCAAAACCATGACTTGTATTGCAGTGACGATTATGATGCTTATGAATGTTAATGTCGTTGAAAGGGAAGTCCCAAGAAGAAGAAGAAGAAGCTCTCCTCGCAGCGATCTCATCCCTCCAAACTTGTTTTTCCGTTATAAACATGGTGTTGTTGTTGGGAGAAAGGAAGAAGGAGAAGAGAGTTGTAATTGAGATTTGAGAGAGATGTCACGTTAGCTTTTAATTAGACTATTACCATCGGAGGAGAAAGACTTATGTGCGTGCATTTGCGTATTATATATACACGTACCACACGTAAATGTATGTCATAACTATATATATATATACATTAAAAATATAATATAAGATTTATATATGTTTTGTCAAATATATTTTATTATATAATAGTGTGTTTGTTACGTATGGCTCTAGGTATGTGCATGTATGTATATGTCGCGACCGTGTTTTCTGACGACTGTTAAAAAGGGTTATGGACCGTTCACGGACTGATTCAAAAGCTATAATTTATACATTATTATATGTATAACACTGTAATAAGTAAGTACATGTGTATTATCTATATATATTCGATTTTGCAGTCGCCTGTTATACAAATTTGTTCAGGTGTGCCTATGTTAATATATAGAAGATCTAAAGACTTTATAATAATAACATTTATTAGATTCTAAAAAGTAAAAACTATAGAGGGAAAATTACTCTCATCTCCTTCAGTTATATGTTTACCACCAGTCAAAGCTAAGATTATTTGTAGAACATTTTTGCTATAACGAATTATTATGGCCTTATGGGATGATGCCTTTAAATTCTTTGGTCCTGGATCCGGTAAAATAGGATGATGAGATTGGGTATGTTCTAGCAAGGAATGTGATGGTTTGGTTTCCAAATTCCAACCAATTATGTGAAATTTAATAAATGTTTTTGTGGTGTTATATGTGATTATTTTACATAGTTCTCAAGGCACATATCTTCTATTAGTGAAAAATAAATACTGTCAGCTCTGTCTCTTGTTAACACATTACATTTTTTATGTTTAAACCTCTTTCGTATTTGACCAGAAACCACAATTGGCAGACGTAACCATTAATATAGGATAAATAGTAATATCAGATTCACAGAGCTGTACGATCCACTCTTAACAGAGATAACCGAACGCATTATATACTCTTTTTATTTTATCGGTCAAGAGATACATATTTAATCATTATAAGTATTGATGATGGCTATAATGAAAGGTGGAGATGATGAACGTGGGTAAAATAAGAGTAACATAGGATTCAGTTCAATTCAAAGAAGTCTTTTCTCTTCAACAGTGATCCGTCCCCATGGTCCGATTTTGGCGTGTGATGTCGCACAAATATCACATGTATTCTCCTTATTGTACTAGACCGAAGACACACGAATCACATTAAATTTATCGAACATTCACCAACACTTAGAGTATATATACAGTATACTTACTTATAAAAGAGAAAACTAAAGAGAACAAAATCGAACTAAGTTTAATTGGTTATAATCAATCATGTGACATTGTTTGGTGATTCTAAACAACAAAATATTCTAGATAGATATGCATCTTATATCTAATTTAATGTTTTTGGATATTAATTTACATTTTACTATTGATCAAATTGTTATATTATTTTTTTTGTTTTTCACTTAAACTGATTTTGAGTTTTGACTTTTCAGTTGTTCCATTTTAAGTTTTGAATTTTTACAAAATACATGCAGTTACTAATTACAAATTTTCTATTTTGCTTTTAAGTTTTTAATTATTATTTTTATACAATCATCAAATCATCTAAAAATGAAAACCAAACTAAAATAAATTAATCCGAATTAATTATGGTTAAAAACTTAAACCGAAAAAATAAACCAAATAAAACCGTATTTTAATCGATTTTAAAAGTTTTATTTTCTGTAGAACCGACAAACAACTAAAAAAAAATAAAAACAAGAATCAAACAGTAAACTAGAATAGCCTCCTTAATTAGAAAAAGGAGAAACTAATGAGGAATATAAAATGAACCAAACTGAAAAAACAGTGAGAGTAAAGATGAGGGAAGTGGAGAGACACAGAGGATAAATTGGGTGGGAAGAGATCATGAAGACACACAAACTCATACTGTTTTTGGAGTTTCCAAAAAGAGATGACGTGAAAGCTAACCAAACAGTAAAGTCTTATCTCTCTCAATTTTCAAAGATCAATTAATCAATGACCCATCTATCTCTATTTTCACATCCACCAATAAAGTTTCTCTTAGGTTCAACCCTATTTCTTAACCTCTTTGTTATTTTTGGTTACTTCTTTGTTTCTATAACGGACTTAGTTCTCCTGTTAATCTTAACCTAACCGGTCCTTTCAACTAAATATGGCTTCAACTTTGAGGTTTTCATGCCGTATTTTCTTAGAGGTTTTGTGTACATATGATTTGCCGGATGAAATATTTAGTTAATAAAACTATATATAATACTAGATAAATTACCTACAGGATTTACCAAAATTATATTCCAATTTTTCAAATTATACTACCAATTAAATTAAAAAAAAATTATTATTACAATTTTTTAAAAAATTTTATATTAATATCATACAAAAAATTAAAAAAATATTATATATATATATATATTAAATTTAAACAAAATATCATATCAATATCATAAAATTAAATTTAAATAAAATAATACAAATACTAAATAATATAATTTAAAATCGCATTGATCAACAAACATATATCATAATTCAGTTAAAAAGAATTTTGACATGTGTCGCATTATCATAAAACATATCAACTTTATATAATAAAACTACATTGAGTGTGATGTAGCATTAAATTTTCAATTTACAAAACATAATAATGAATCATATTTTATTATTTTGGTGAACAGTTAGTTTTAAACAATTTTATTTGAAGGTGGGGTATGACCCGACCTGAGATCATGCCTATACACAATTTTAGGCTCTGTTGAACTTGGTACGAAATTTATGTGTGTATATTAAAAAACGATATGGAAGGACAATAATGAAAAAAGACTGAGTGTGAAATAAAATAAAAATTTAAAAATATTAAAGAAAAAAACGAAGGAATGTGACAAGTAGTGGAGCGTAAGGGAGCAGCAGAAGACAGAGGCTAATCCATAAGATTCTGTTAGCTGTGTTCCCTTGACAAAACCATATTTTGATTTTGAATCCTTTCTAATTAAAAATTCATAACCCTACCAATTAAATACGACATGCAACTCATGGGTTCGTCTACATTTGTCTTCTACATGTTGTCTGAGAGGTTCTTGGTAGGTAATGCATACCGAATGGGTTATTTAGGACGAGTTTAACCGAAGTCTGTTAAGAGTGTCGCAATTGAAGTAATTAGAAAGGACAAAAAAGTACTCTTTGCATGAAACTGTTTGTTAAATCTTTGAAAAGAAATGGGTGTAAGTATGGGTAAGAAGATGTCAGAAACCTAATGCAAAACCCACTTCATATTGTTTAAAGGACACTTACCTTCCCCACCTTCACATGCTTTAATGCTACATCTCTTTGATCTCTGTTCAACGCAAGAAGAAACATAATTTAACAAGACTTGGCTAACGCTTGCATTATCTCTATCAACGTCGTCCATGCCAATCTAATCTAACCAACAACTAAAAGTACTAGTTCATTAATTACTTTCATACGTATAAAATACATTCATTCTGCATGTAGGCAAAACATGGTTAGAGTCCAACCAAAGATCACAGGTCATGGCCAAGGGTGTACATGATTTAAAGTCCATAAGAAACCTATGCAACCGGAGAAGGTCACTTTAAGAAATAATCTCAAAAAGTGAAAAATGGAGACAAAACAATAGTTGTTAAGGGAGAGAGTTGTGATGACAGCTCTGCAAGTATAACGCTCGCAATAAGTTAGCTGAACCTCATCAGCAAAATTTGCAGACCCAAATCGAGAGGCAATAGGCAAGGGTCTAAGTTGTAGGCTTGTAGCTAACTGGACCCTCTGATGGATCCAGAAGGTATGGATGCATGATTCAGAAACTGAAGGACAGGTGATGCTACAGCCTACAGCCATCTAGCTGTATGTACTTAAAGAGCTTCGAACAGTAACTCTCATCAGATCTTAGTCATTGGGTTAAGACTAATTCATTGCTTTTTTTTTGCCTGGCAAAATTCAATAATTAATGCACCAATGCTCATGATGGACCTAAATGACCTATTTAATATAATAAAAAGAACCTATATGTATAAATAAACAAGACAGAAGTAATGTTCAAACTAAAAAGTCAAAGTCAGACACAGATTTGTCCAAGTGGTAAAAGCAACTGGATGTGACGGGTTTGGTAAACTGTTATTTTTGATAGGGTTATATATGTTTGATCAAATGGCAATATCCACGAAAACATTATTATTTATTAAAATAAAAAACAATAATACGAATCTTAGATATTAATAATGTAGATGTGGACTTAACAATCTGAATATTCGATTCATAAAATTTCAAAAAAAAAAACTCTCAGCTATTTTTGTAGTATACATAAAAATGTAAGAACAATGATTTTGACGTACATGTCTAAAGACATTCATCCCTTTAGGAAAATTTTCATAGTTTTCATAAAACTATTAACTTTATTTGAATACAAAAAAATATACTGACATAACTATTAGGTGATGGTGCACACACATCACTATACTATTCGTGACTTCTGAATTATATCAAATCAAATTATATTATAGTTTGGTTGTATTGGGAAGCTGCATATTTAAACGAACTATTTGCAACTGTTCATGAATGGGTCATGTCATACACTACACAACTCTTCTCGATTTTGATAAAATCTAGATATCCCTCCTCTTCATTTAAGCCACTTGACCTCGTTATCAAAATATATATTGATTGATCTTTTTCACTTTGTGTATGGTTTTTTTCTTTGTTATAATAAATTATACCGTCTCCTCCGTAGCTAAACTAGTTTGGATTTGTCTAATTTAAATTTTAAATACAACTTTTCGTTGAGAATTAAACATATACACATGAACACATCTTTATACATAAGACTAATCTCGTCGGATACTACTATTTATAGTTTATTAGATAAAATTACATTATTTTTTTAATAGGATTTAAATAATATTTTTAATAAAATTATATTTTTATTTAATGTTAGAGTTTAGTATTTAATGGTTGATTTTAATATTTATTGTTTGAGTTTTATGTAATTTAAAAAATATATAATTTAATTTTTAATTCAATTAAATTATTAAACGGTAATTTTGTTTTAAATCAGTTTTAATAATATTTGTAAAAATTAAATTAAATTTGGTAGTATTTAAAAAAATGGTGCTTATTTAAATTTGAGTGGAATTGTGAATTCAAAACCAACAAAATCTTCTTAAATATTTTTTTTCCCCGTCGTATTTTAGAAACTAAGGGGGGGTTTATTGGTTTTAGACTTTCTAAAGACTTACAATTCTTAAAGAATTTAGTGTTATTCAATTGTGATTTACAAAAACTTTATGAAAGTTATGTGTTATTGGTTTGATACTTTTAATGATTTGTTTAAAATCTTTTAAAAACATGTGTTATTAGTTAATGATTTTTAAAGAGTCAACTAAAGTCATGTGTTATTCAAATAAAATAATTTTAAAAGACTTTAATCTCAAGTTTAAATTTAGTGTTATTAGTTGAATGATTTTAAATTTTTTTGTTCATATAAAGATTCTTATAGAGTCTTTTAAAATATCACCTATATAGATGATATTTCAAAATACTCTCTACAAATTTTTGAACAAAAATAAAAACTTTTTAGAAATTCTTTAAACTCCCCAATACTTATAATCATCGTAACTCTATATTAATTTCAATTGAATAAATCCCAATAGAAAGATAAGCAAATAAGATGAATAGTATTGCACGTGCGAGAGAGCCCACGAAGAGGTCTTATCAATGTCTTGTTCTACTTCTTATATTCCCGTTAATGTCTTGTTCTATTTCTTATCAGTGGGCTTTGGCCCAACTATGATTTGTGATGTAATGGAACGGGTTTCCAAAAGCAAATGGTGCAAAACCGAACTAAACTGAACCAACCCAACAAAAATTAAAGTGACGGTATTTCTAATTCACAAGATAACCAAGTCATTCATAAGAATTGAAGTTGCAGTAACATTGTGGAGATGATGAAAATCATGAACCTAGCAAAAAGTGCTATGGCAAAGTTGTTTCGAAAACGAAAAAACAAGACAATGAAGACTCTTAGAGTGATAATCATGGAAGAAATCATCCAATGATATTATTACAAAGACAGTAAAAAATAGAAATAAAAACTTGTTTCTTTAACATTTGATGTAGTATCAAACAATGTCAAAACATGGAAGAAAAGATAGGTTGATCAAAGAGTTTATTCATCGATCCAATTATCATGATTAGCATTTCCTCCGGTTTTATCTTGTAACAACACATCTTTCTCTGTTTTCAACTTGTTAACTAACCTGCGGACACTAGGAGTCTGGAATCGATCTCTAGCAGATTTCTTCTCTTGAACTTGTAACGCGTTTTTAGCACTAGGATATGGTTTAGGAGGTGGATCTTTATCCTGAATTTTCGCAAGCTCTTTTAATCGTTTGTAAGCTTTCTTCACTTCTTTTCTCTCTGAAAGATATTCCATCTGAAAAAATTATCAAAAACATAAATCAGTAAGCAGAGAGATAAACATCTACAATGGTTAAATGAAACAGCATTATGATTCTTATCAATTCAAGTGCAAATTTTGAAACATAACTCTAGCATTTGAAGCTAATCATAGACTGTAAAAAGAATGAATATACATACATTAGCTACAGACATGGCATCATCCTCGCTTATGCCATGCTCCTTCAGTTCAAAGACACGGCAACCATATACACGTGCTGGTTCTGGAATAAACGCCGAAGTCCTACAGGATTATAGATAGCAACACAAACCAGAAAGAATGGTGAAACTCTGACATGGAATCAGCATTTAGGAGAGACAACATGGTTAAGTAGTATAGTTCAAAACAAGTGGTAAAGCCAAGATAGTGTAAGGAACATAACTTTATATCTAATAAGTGATATGTAATAGAGTAAGCTTTTTGAAGAACAAATTCATAACATAATCATCAAACCATCTTTATTACAAATGCAAATACATATAAAGTTGAGAATTTTACTTGACAGAGTCTTCAATTTTCAATTCAGGATGCTTATTAGCGAATTTACGAACGTAGGGATCTTCAGGGAGCATAATCTTCTTTATTTTCCCATTAGAGCGAGGGAACACAGGAGGAGGTGAACTGCTCATTTAAACCAGTGAAGAAACCTAAATCTCAAAATACTACAGACGCAAAAAATCTCTCAACTTTATAATATAATTGAAACTAAATTTCATAAATAGGTATCTAATTTTGATAAAGAGATAGATCGAGCCAACGAGAAATTTGGAAAAATAGAAATGGGAGAGAGAGAGAGTTACGCTTCCATGGCTTTAAGCCAAACAGGTTCACGCGTAGCTAATCCACCAACAAGTCTTCTGGTTTTGGAAAGTAAATCACCTTTCATCCACGACATGGTTGCTGCAGACCAGAGAGTTTCTTCACTTTGCTTCTTCTTCGCTTTGATCTGATGACGACGACGAGTCACGAGGGTTTCGAAATGACTAGCTCGAATTTGTTAAACCTTATGAATCAAACCGGGTAATGCACATTCGACTTACGGTCCAGGTCCGGTTAACTCGAACTAAAGGGTTAAATATGACGGTTTAGTTCAGCTCGTTTTGGTTCAATTCCGTTGACGTGACGACGCCGTTTTGTGAATTCGCTTGCATTAATAATTTATTTTCCTCTTCGGCGTTGTTAGGTTATTGCTTGAGTATTACGAAATAGATTGCTCCACTTAACAGGTTTGATGTTTGTTGTGTTTTGTAGATTTGTTTCAGCAGTAAATTTAAAGGAGACAGAGATTTAACGAGTTCCTAGGATCAATGTGATCTTAGTACATCTCGGCTTGGACTTTAACCAGTCCACAAGAAGATTCATAAGTGTTTCCCAGTCAATACAAGATGCTCTCAAGCTCACACCACTCACAGTAAAGAACCAAAGATACAAAGGTAAAATGCACTCACCCACTCACCGTGTTTCACTCACCTTCTCTCTGTTTCTCACTCTCAAATGGCAAAACGTAAACTTATGTTGAACTGCTGTCTGATGCTTCCTTAAATGATCTCTGTATCTGTGTTTCTTTTGTGCAGCTTCAGAACGGCTCAAAGAGTCGTACTCTGACACCACTGAAAATGTGTCTCCTGCATAAAACGCACAGCATCACTAACTGATTGTCTACAGGGCTTCTTTCATAGCAGACTTCTTCATTGGGCCTAATTTTACCAGCCCAATTTACCTTAGAATAGAACAAGCCCACATGTCTGATGTCTTGATCGTTTCTCGACA
>KE157397.1:49402-88627 GCA_000411055.1 Leavenworthia alabamica
ATGTTGAACTGCTGTCTGATGCTTCCTTAAATGATCTCTGTATCTGTGTTTCTTTTGTGCAGCTTCAGAACGGCTCAAAGAGTCGTACTCTGACACCACTGAAAATGTGTCTCCTGCATAAAACGCACAGCATCACTAACTGATTGTCTACAGGGCTTCTTTCATAGCAGACTTCTTCATTGGGCCTAATTTTACCAGCCCAATTTACCTTAGAATAGAACAAGCCCACATGTCTGATGTCTTGATCGTTTCTCGACAATCTCCACCTCGATCAACCTCAGACACATAATCCCCGAGAAGAAAAAAACTTATCTCGAGCCTTTCATTCCTGACTAAACCATCAGGAATCCTTGATTCAACTTTTCTGTCTGAATCAAACCTCCGCTTTGACTGCACCGTCAAAAAAACATGCAACCGCTTCGACTCTACCGCCAGAAGCTTTTGTTCCGACTATACCATCGGAACCCTAGCCCAAAATTTGAGCTAAGTACAGTGCCGAAGCACTTTCAAATTTCTTAGTCCTTCTTCAAATTTCTTCACTGGTATTGATTTTGTCAATAGATCCGCGGGGTTAACCGTCGTGTGAATTTTTGAAACTTTCAGGGTTCCTTCTTCAACTTCATCACGAATAAAATTATACCGCACATGTATATGCTTCGTCCTTTCGTGATATACGTTGTTCTTTGCTAGGCAAATCGCACTTTGAGAATCACAGAAGATTTCAACCTGTTCTTGCGGAAAACCAAACTCACTCACAATTCTCATCAGCCACAGTGCTTCCTTGGCAGCTTCAGCAAGTGCCATATACTCAGCTTCAGTAGTCGATAGAGCTACTACCTGTTGAAGACCTGATCTCCAACTTACTGTATTCTCTCCTGCCTGAAACACGTACCCGGTAATTGACCTTCTTCTATCAAGATCTGACGCATAATCACTGTCACAATATCCTCTGATCTTGAAATCTTCTGACTTTGTGAATGTTAGCTTGAAATCTGCTGTGGTTTTAATGTATCTTAACACCCATTTAACTGCTGACCAATGATCTTTGCTAGGTGAGCTCATGAACCGACTGACTAGTCCCACTGCATAAGCTATATCCGGCCTTGTCCCAACCATGGAGTACATGAGACTGCCAACAGCACTTGCATAAGGTATGTCTCTCATTTCTATCTCAGCTTCTTCTTTAGCCTCTGGTTTAGTACTAGATAACTTGAAATGTGTGCCCATAGGAGTATGAACTGGTTTAGATTCACTCATATGAAAACTTGACAGCACCTTTTCAAGATAGTTTTGTTGAGATAGAATTAGAGTACCTTTAGATCTGTCTCTTATAATGTCCATACCCAAAATTCTTCTTGCATTTCCGAGATCCTTCATCTCAAACTCTCTGCTCAGAACCTCTTTCAATCTTGAAATCTCCACCATATCCTTGGCTACCAGTAGCATGTCATCTACATAAAGTAGTAGATAGATATAATCTTCTTCTTTCAGACACTTGAAATACACACAAGTATCATACTGACTTCTTTTATACTTCTGAGATTTCATAAATTTATCAAACCTTCTATTCCACTGTCTGGGAGACTGCTTTAACCCGTATAGAGATTTCTTTAAAGAACATACCTGATCACCTTGTTCAAAACCTTGTGGTTGCTCCATAAAAATTTCTTCATCTAGTGTTCCATGTAAAAATGCAGTTTTTACATCTAGCTGTTCCAGTTCAAGATCTTTATTAACCACCATAGATAGCACCAACCTTATAGTAATATGCTTCACTACTGGTGCAAACACCTCATGATAGTCAATGCCCTCAATCTGGGAGAAACCCTTAGCAACCAGTCTTGCTTTGTATCTAGGACCTTCCACACCTGGTATTTCTGGTTTAAGCTTAAAGATCCATTTACACCCAATGGTTCTCATTCCTTCTGTTCTTTTCACAAGATTCTATGTCTGATTCTTATGAAGTGAATCCATCTCTTCCTCGGTAGCATCTATCCACATCTGTCTATCTTTACAGCTTATAGCTTCTTCATAGGTTTGAGGTTCTTCTGCATTTAGGAGTTGAGACATGATGAAAGCAAATTCTGCAACGTTTCCATCATCAAACCTACTTGGTGGTTTGATATTTACTCTCCTTTCTCTGTCTCTTGCTAATTGGTAATTTCCCAGTTCACCTTTATCATTGTCTTCTTCAGAATCCTCTTCTTCTTTAGATTCTGATTCTGATTTAACTCCACCTGGTTCTGAAGAAGCTCCACCTTCAACTGATATAACAGTTGTAGAGCTTGTAGATTCTTCAGCTGCAGTTTCATTAGGTAGTACAAAAGTTACCTTCTTCTCTTGTTTCTGAGATGTTGATACATCCGTAGCTGACATCTTTCCTATATCTTTGTATAGAATGTCTTCACAAAATGTCACATCTCGACTGACAATACATTTCTTATCCTCAATGCTCCAAATTCTGTAGCCTTTGACTCCCTGTGGGTATCCCATAAATACTCCTTTCTTTGCTCTAGGCTTCAACTTTCCTTGATCAAAATGAAAATAGGCTAGACAACCAAATCTTCTTAGATGTGTATAATCTGGTTGTCTTCCTGACCACACCTCTTCAGGTATCTGAAAATGTAATGGAGTGGAGGGAGTTATATTCATCACATACACCACTGTAGATGAGGCTTCAGCCCAAAATGATTCACCCAATCCAGTTTCACTTAACAAGCTTCTTACCTTCTCAAGTACTGTTCTATTTAATCTTTCAGCCACTCCATTTTGCTGGGGAGTATAAGGACATGATTTGTGCCGCATAATCCCTCTTTCTTTGCAGTAGTCATCAAAGATTTTGTTGCAATACTCCAGGCTATTGTCTGTCCTTAATATTTTCAACTTCTTCCCACTCTGATTTTAAACTAGTGCTAGCCATTCAACAAACTTGGAGAAAGATTCATCTTTTGTCTTAAGAAAATAGATCCATGCCTTCCTTGAGAAGTCATCCACAAATGAGATGTAATATTGACATTTAGCAAGGCTTGGTGTTACATTTGGAGAACCCCAAAGATCTGAGTGTACATACTCCAATATTGTTTTTGAGGTGTGCTTGCCAGTTTTAAAAGATGCCCTGTGAGACTTCCCTAAGATGCAGTCTTCACACTGCTTTAACTCAGTAATCTCATTTCCTTTTAGGAACTCCTTCTTGACTAATAGTTTCAACACCTTTTCACTTGTATGACACAGTCTGCTATGCCATAGAGTGGTTGTGTCCAATGCATTTACAGCTGCATTTGCTTGTATAAGTTCTGCTTTTCCATCCAAGAAATACAATGTATCTCTGTAATCACCAGCTAGAACTTCTCTGTCATCCTTATGGACTTGAAGTCTATAATCCTTTGACTTAAACCAACACCCGTGAGTTTCCAGTTGTCCAAGAGAGATTAGATTTCTTCTTGCTGTAGATGAATATCTAACTTGTGATAACACAATCTCAGTCCCATTGTAGTTCACAATCTTGACTTTACCAATAGCTGTGATCTCACAGAATATGTCATTTCCCATTAGGATCCTTCCTCCATTCACTTCCTCTACATCAAACATCATATCTCTTCTGAATGTTATGTGGTAAGAACATCCAGAGTCAATGATCCAAGTATCACTAGAATGATGCTCTGATGCTACTAGCATTAAGGGTTCTGCCCACTGTGCCTGAGCTACACTTGCTTCACCTTTCTGACTAGTGCTTGCTTTAATCTTCTTAGGACACTCACGTTTCAAGTGTTCTTCACTACCACAAATCCAACAAGTCAATTTTTTCTGTTTTGACTTACTCCTTGAGATTGCTTTTCCTTTTGACTGATTTCTCTTATCTGTCCTACCCCTTGTCTGAACAAATAACCCTTCATCAGCAGTCTTCTTTATTACTCCCTTCTCTTTCAACTCTAGTTCAATAGAGTACGCTGACATAATGATTTCTTTTGGAGTAATGAAGTCCTTGTCCATCCCACTGCTGTACTTTAGAGTATGAACCAGATTATCAAACTTCTTAGGTAGACTATTCATAAGTATTGCAGCTGTATCTTCTTCACTTATCTCAACATTCAGGCTAGAAAGATCTGATATGAGTTTGTTGAAGGTGTCCAAGTTCTTGTCCAGAGTCTTGTCATCTTCCATTTTAAAACTGAAGAACCTCTGTTTTAGATAAAACCGGTTTGGTAATGTCTTTACCTGATATGTGTTCTCCAGAGCTGTCCACATATCATAGGCAGTAGGTTCTTTCATAACTTTCCTCAACACAATATCAGCCAGACTGTGACTCAGGAGATTTCTCACCCTTCTATCCTTTTCTAACCATTTAGAATCAGACTTTGTTGCTTCATCAGATCCTTCAACCTCTTTTCCATCGGGGTCAACCTTACTTGTAGGTTGAAGTACTGATTCAAAACCCAAGATCTCTAACTGTGCTAGCATCTTGTGTTTCCATAGAGCAAAGTCACCTTCTCCATCAAATTTATCAACCTCAAACCTCCCTTGTGTTGGCTCCATCTGTGGTATCCTGAAACTCCAACAGACTCACAACAACAAACACAAAGAAACAAATCACAAAGCTCCAACCTTTTTAACTCAAATCTTTTTTCACAACACCAACCAACAACAGATCTGATAACTTAGTTACTGTAAACTTTCAGAAATGACCTACCACATGAACCAGTGAAGAAATATACCTTAAAGGTATCACCTTTCTGAGTAATGAAACAGTAGCACTTTAGATCCGTTGTAGTCCTTTTGTAGATCTACTTCTTACAATACTTGAACCTGGCTCTGATACCACTGTTAGGTTATTGCTTGAGTATTACGAAATAGATTGCTCCACTTAACAGGTTTGATGTTTGTTGTGTTTTGTAGGTTTGTTTCAGCAGTAAACTTAAAGGAGACAGAGATTTAACGAGTTCCTAGGATCAATGTGATCCTAGTACATCTCGGCTTGGACTTTAACCAGTCCACAAGAAGATTCAGAAGTGTTTCCCAGTCAATACAAGATGCTCTCAAGCTCACACCACTCACAGTAAAGAACCAAAGATACAAAGGTAAAATGCACTCACCCACTCACCGTGTTTCACTCACCTTCTCTCTGTTTCTCACTCTCAAATGGCAAAACGTAAACTTATGTTGAACTGCTGTCTGATGCTTCCTTAAATGATCTCTGTNAAAGAACCAAAGATACAAAGGTAAAATGCACTCACCCACTCACCGTGTTTCACTCACCTTCTCTCTGTTTCTCACTCTCAAATGGCAAAACGTAAACTTATGTTGAACTGCTGTCTGATGCTTCCTTAAATGATCTCTGTCTCTGTGTTTCTTTTGTGCAGCTTCAGAACGGCTCAAAG
This sequence comes from Leavenworthia alabamica, assembly GCA_000411055.1. NCBI lineage: Eukaryota > Viridiplantae > Streptophyta > Magnoliopsida > Brassicales > Brassicaceae > Leavenworthia > Leavenworthia alabamica. Next base: position 54,778 of record KE157397.1, read on the forward strand.
AGTCGTACTCTGACACCACTGAAAATGTGTCTCCTGCATAAAACGCACATCATCACTAACTGATTGTCTACAGGGCTTCTTTCGTAGCAGACTTTTTCATTGGGCCTAATTTTACCAGCCCAATTTACCTTAGAATAGAACAAGCCCACATGTCTGATGTCTTGATCGTTTCTCGACAGGTGTCTTTGCCGTCGTCTTCACTTCCGTCAGCTAGCTTTGGAGAGAAACTGCATCAATGGCGTTGAGACTGGCATCGATAAAACGCGCCGCGGTTGAGTCCAGACGCATCTTGGAAACACGTAGCTTGAGCCACGTAGCAGCTATGCCTTCTCCCTTGAACAGCGCTTTCGATCGCCCCATCGTTATGCCGCCGCTGATTCCACCAGAGTTCCATCAGAATCAACCGGGTTCGATTAATGAAAAGAGCTTCGGATTCGGGCTTCCTAATTTTGCTTTCAATGGATCCGTGGAGCTAATGGCTGTACCTAAGAAGAAGGTCGTGGAACTCCCACTCTCTTAATTTGTTTTGCTCCCTTCGATTCGATTCCACAGCTAAAAATTTAAACTTTTAGGGTTTTTAGAGTGTCCATTTCTATCTGCGTGTGTGTCTTTGGGTTTAAGCTCACATCTACATCAAATTTGATTCCTTGAAGTTGTGTTTGTAATCTCTGTGGGAAGTTTGCACTTGCATAGTATCATGAAAGTGTGGATTTTGTTAATCGCCTTGTAACCTCGGAGAATGATAGTGTTAATTGAAACTGTTGTTGATTTAATCATGCAGGTTTCTAAACACAAGAGAGGGATAAGAAATGGGCCAAAAGCTCTTAAGCCTGTTCCTGTCATCGTCCGTTGCAGGTAAGAGATTTGCTTCTCTTGTTGCTTTATCTGTTTCATGTTACTTAATGTATCCATAGGGTTTGAGTTTGGTACGAGATCTAGTTTTGAGGTTGTCAAGGATTTTGTTCTGGTAGTTTTTCTCTAGGTTGTCTGTCACTGACTCACTGCAGGCTGCAGCAATAGCTGAAACTATGTTCATTGTTCTGTCCATAGTCTTTACTATCACTTGGTAGAAACTGCATTGAAGTAACTAGAACTGATGAATCTTTTACGAGTTTATGTTCATTGCCGCTGTGCAAAACATGAGTGGATTTTGGCATATGCTTTATTTAAAACTTGCTTTTTTGTTTTTGTTGTCACATTGTGAGGGCACTTGTAGCAGACTTTTTATACATACTGCCGGTTTAAAGTGCACATTCTCTTGTCTTTCCAGGAGTTGCGGGCGAGTTAAGCTACCGCATTTCTTCTGTTGCAGTGGTGAGCGGGTAAACCCTACTGAGCAAGGAAATTCGAATAACTGATCAAGATTTCCTATATGATTACTCCTTGTTGGATATCTAGAGTGAAGAACCTTAGCTTTCTTACTACTTGTCTCTAGTGTTACGATAGACTTAGTTGAAACTGTTTTGGCATTCTGTTGCAAGATAAGTATGCTCATTGTTATTTTGAAGAATTATGTTATTGTCATTGCTTGTTGCTAACTTAGAATCAACATCTACATTTACTTTAAATGGAAGACATATCTTCCTTCTCCTGAAACCATTTATGCAAGTTCTGAATAACCTCATGAGTTCTAAGGACTAAGGTTGTTGCTCATTTCGTTTTTTACAGTTAAACACTTAACAATCAAATGCAAGCAAGCCTTTGACCAACACAAAATCCTCACTTCACTCACTGGAAAACCTTTACTAGATCCAATCTAAGAGCTAACTATCTCGATGTTCCTCTTCATAGTAGTTAAACGGTAATGGAACAGATTTGAATGCTCTAAACTTGCCCACATTATTCAAATGCTCATTCTCTAACCTGTGTTCATGACAAGACAAAGCAATAACCTTTGAATAAAAGAAAGATTTCAAGGCGCATATATGTTTTCATGTTCCGTGGTAAAGAAGTTACCTAAAGAAATTCCATATACCACGACGTATGATCTCAAGACAAGCAAGAAGAGCAATCAATGTTTCTCTATGTAAGAACGAGCCATTAAAATCCAGCACTGTCTGCAACCAAGCCAACCTCAACACAATGTTTAATACCTACAAACAAAAGCAGAAAAACAAAACAAAAATTATAAAAAAATCCATAACTTAGGATTTAAACTCTTTCTAATGTACTTTCGTAGTTCTCAGTTCTCACCATTGCAACATAGTAGACAGCTTTGTGAGGAACAAGAAGCTTCTCTCTTAACCAAGTTTTAGATGGGTTGTGAAGTAATCCCCAATCAAACACAATGTCCCAATATGTGCCGTAAAAAGTTGCCAATGCTGAGAAAACCCAAGCAGCTATTTTCCAAACGTTTCCTTTGTTAAGACTATAAGCTGTTCTCAAGCACACAGCTACAATAGTTAATAAATACTTGAGAGCATTGAACCCCTGGCTTCTATCTTTCTCTTCAATTAATCTTCGAATACACTGAAGGAAACGTGACCAATAAGGAATCACAGCGACAATGAAGTGAAATGTGTTGTATACATCACTTGATCTGCAAGTGTTTTGTCTGAGTTTAAAATCTCCCCAACCATAGTAACATATGTAGAACTCTAAACTCCTCAGTGCTTGGACCTGAAGAACAAGGTTCAATAATGAGTTGAAAAAGTCACATTTTTGTAAAACATAATCATGAAAGTTAGAAGAATGTTATGAATAGATACAAACCTGGCTTGTTAATTGGTCAGCCAAGAAAAAATCCGGAAGATTAACCTGAAAATTTTGATGAGAACTAATTAAAAGATTTATCAATGTTTTAATTTAATGAACAAACATAGGATTAGCGTGAGTAAATTACCTTATAGAGTGGTGCAGCAATGCAGCGGAATAAAACCATGAGGAAGAAGAAACGACTTGACCTATAAATAATGTTGAAGGGACATATAGCAATAGCTACCACTACCTGTAGAATGTTGTACAAACGAAATTAATAACATAATGATGTGAGAATCTTATCATTATCTTAGGGTTTATAATAATGATGAAGAACTTACAGCTACAATAAAGAGAGGAAGAAGTTCAGTGATAGTTTTGTAGTCATTAGTCTTAGGATCCATTTCCATGTCAAGGTTTACTAGAACAGCGCAGAGAGCAAGTGTGCCGAGACCAAAGCTTAGAAGCAATACATGTCTATAACCAAGGTCTGTTCCTTCTTTGAATCCGAATATGAATGGGTAGTTCACTCTATATCGCTTCCAAAAGTATATGTTTGAAGCATACATGATCATGTGTAGAACCACAAATGCAAATAAACTGAAAAATACGGTTCAAGAGTAGTATACTTAATATTACATGTTTATTTATATGCAAAAAATTGTTCATAAAGGTTTTGTGTGTGTTCTATGCAAATTTGGGTTAACATTTTATAATTATCATTTTTATTATAAAATAATAATATATTAAGAGTTGTAAAAAGTGTATATATAAACTTTAAAAATGTTGTTTTGGTTTGAACCTGTAAAGAGGGAACATTGTCTCCATGTAGAGTTTTTGTCCGGCCGTGCCCATTATATTACGTGCATGGATGAACAAGCCAAGAGCAATCACAAGAGAGATTGTGCAACCAACGAAAAACCCTGAGAACATAGTGAATGTATTTTGATTAATTAGTCATCAACTACTATTAAAAACCGATTTTAATAATATATAATCTTTTGAGTTACCAGTAGAAAATGTCACTCGATGCTGTTCTTTCTTTGCTTTTGGTCTTAAGAGATTCATTCCTTTGCTTCGATTCGAACTGGTGAAATGCTCAACGAATATAGACTCAACTCTCAGCATAAGCTTGTTGATCTGTTAAAATGTAAGTAAACTCAGATTTTAAGTTTGTATTTTTATTAAAATAAAAGTATTAAGTTTTGTATTTTTGTGTAGAGAGGTTGTATTAACTATACCTCATCTGAGCTAGTGAGGTTTGACTTATCCACCATCTCCATGTATGGTTTTGCTGCACTTCTTGAAGCTATCTGATAGAGAATATATATATATATATATGAAAACATGTATTATATAAGTCTCAAGAAACTTACATATGTTAGAAAAGAAACACTTATATATCTGATTAAAATCTTGTGTGTTACCTTATCATATTTCTTCATGATCTTTGAAATCGCCAAGGTGTTCAGGAAGCTGTATGTATCATGAACAGATCATTGATTAAATCAAACAATTTTTTCAAGTTCTTTTTGATTCCTTTAGAAACAAAATGCCTATATTTTTAACAAAAAAAAAACAAAATACCTATAATTCTTGAGATGTCTAAGCTTGCGATAAAACTCAATGAAAACATTCTTAAGCAGTTCTTCAATTTTCTTGAGATTCTCTTTAGTGAATTTGAGCTCTTCATGGTTAGAGAGCTTTAGAACGTTTCTAATTGAGGAGAAAGGAGCTTTGTTTAATCTGATACGGTCAAGAACACTTAACGCCTCTGGTACACTCTCTTTAGTTGAATCTCCACCTTTAGATTCATTTTCATCTCCTTTGATTCCCATCTCTTCAGCTAATGTCTTCCCTTTAAAACCAAACACAAAAGAAAAAAACATATTCAAAACTTAGTTTCTTTCATATTAAAACTAAGTAACAAACAATTTCTTTGAACTCACTCTGTTCCTTGGAATCCAAGTTATTCATATCCACTGATATTGTTTCAGAACAACACCATGTAGAAGAAGGTTGATTAACTTTGTTTCTAAAAGCAATCAAAGCATCCATTTGTTTGTTTAAAACCACTGCCTCCTTCACCATTTCATCCACTTTAGACTTGTAAAAATGGTTTACTTTATCGAACTCAAGATCTAATGTTTTAAAGAACACAAGCTCTGACTCTCTCCCTACTTCTGCAACTTTCAAGAAGGTTGTCTCGTATCTTTCAAACCCATCATCTCCAGTAGTTGCATAGACCATTATGTCTTGGCTTTCGAGTTCTCTAGACGAGGTAGTGCGGCTGTACCTCTTTGTCAAGCCGCTTAAGTTGCGTAGACCAGATAGCTTGTGTTTCAAGTCACCTGATTTTTCTGATCTTTTACGTGAAGTTTGGATTTCTTGAAGAATAGATTTTAGACAAGCATAATCCATATAAGCTTGTTGCCATTCTTGAATCATTTGTGAATCAAACTCTTTCCCAAACTTCATGTTTGTGTTCTTTATAAAAGTCAAGAATCAAGATCCACTTAAGCTTCGAGTAAAGAACAGATTATGAAAAAACAAGAAGAAAGCTAATGAAGAGAGTGTAAGAAGAAGGATGGATCATAAGAAATATATAGCCAACCATGCAAAACTCTGAGTCTATTATTCAACAGTCTATTACATACATCCACGCATGTTATACATACTTAGAAAATTAAAAACATAGGGTTATTGAGTCACATACAGATTTGCAAGTGGATTTAATTTCACGTCAGAAAATTCAAAAATGGTTGAACTTAAAGACGTTTTGATGGACCCTTAAAACAACAAATTAAAAAAGCAAAAAAAAAAAAAAGGGTTGGTGTGTCTCTTTGCTGGACCATATTGTTTTTCACTAAAATGATTCTTTTTTGAATGACGACGAAACTAAATAATTGCTTCTCTGATAACGCATGCACTAATTACATAAAGTGGTACTTTAAAATACTAATTATGAAATGGGGTGGTTTGGTAACATTTATTATTAAAATACAATAATCAAATTCTAAAGATAAAATGATTAGAGATCAGAGTTTATAGTCTAGTGATTTGTATTTAGCTATACATAGAATGAGAAGCGAATATACTGAAGTGAGAAAGTTAATTATTTAGAAAAAATTATATTAATATAAAATGTTTTAAACAACAAAACCTAATGTATAATTTAAAAAAATGTAAGAGGAAAAAATAAATGTTGAAACATTTAATTATTATAATAACTAAAATATAAATTATAACAAACATAAAAAGGACATAAACTTCATTATTTTATTTTCAAATAAAAAATTTCATTATTTGATATGATATTTAAAAGAATAGTCGCTAGTCTTGTAATTGTTGGATCCATTTTTTTTTGGGTTCTACATAATTACACCGATCGACACACCATGATTCAAACTCGTTTAAAGAGGTTAAAATGAAAATAAAAAAATAAGTACCCGAATTACAAACAAAAAATGCACATTTTTACATGTCAGAAACATGGTCCGTTGGTCTAAATATGTATAATGGATAAGTGCAATTTGCAACAATGGACAAAAAAAGAAGATCCAACAATAACAAGATTAGCGACATTTCTTTTAACTATTATATCAAATAATGATGTTTGTTTAGATAATATAATAACGAAATTTGTTCTTTTGCTGCAAAAAGTAAAAATGTCATTATGTTTGTTGCAATAAAAAAGTTTATCTATAGAACTAATAGTTAGATATCAACATATTAAATTATAGACAAAAAATTAGGTAGGGGAAAAATCAATCAATTTGATATATATAAATAAGTTATACCAATACACTGACTGTGACATGTAGCATACCGACAATAGTTTACCCATGTTCTGATGTCTTCTATCTCTGGCTCGGGCCCTCGGAAACAGCGAGCGTGGAGTAGGTTTATTCCATTTAATTTAAATGTTGCAATATATGTGAGTTCAAAATTTAAAAGAAAGCTCAACTGATCATACTTGTTATTTGTTTTTAGTTATTTAGCTAAATTCCTCGTTCACTAGCTAATGATTGAACTACAAAACCATCTCCACTCGTACAATAATTATTATGATTACCATTATTTTATTTTTCTATCCTCTTAATATTAGAATTTTAATTATTTTGTAATGGAAATTGGAATGTAGATTTTTGTTTTTTTTCACTTGATTTTCTAAAATTAAATTCTAATCCGTGTTAACCTTTTGGTTTAAATTGTTTAGTTTTCCTTACATCGTTCATAGTCATTTCATTATTTGAATCAAATGATATTATTTAAAAATAGTATTTCTTTTAAAATCTTGAGAATGCATGCAGATTATAGTTAAATTCATTTTAGAATGTTTTGTTGGGTCTTCCATAGCAACGTGGAAGTCAATATTTGTCACTAAAACTGAAACGATTAAAATTAGTATACATCTAAATTACAGATAGAGGACAGCATTTGTGACTACGATATATGTTGACCTAAGCTTTGACAGGTGACTCCCTCTTTTTTTTCTCGCATTTGATGGGTTTGTAGACCACCATACATGGCGGCTGACTTCTCCTCATACGCGTTTTATCGAACCTTCTTATTAACCATCTTCTATACGAGTACACATATTTATCTCACGTTTGTTTTTTATGATAAAGTTTGCCTCATGTTGTTGACTATAAATATTTTTGAATTTGCCTTTGTCACATGTTCTTGTACTTATTTTAGATTTTAGACACATAAGTTTCTTTTTAGCCAAAAATAATATATATATATTATTATATGTAAATGCATTTTTATACTGTTATATACTTAAAATAGAAAAATGGGACTTAGATTCTTCTCAGTATAACTCAAGACATTCTAACTTCTATCAATAGGATCAATGCCATGATACCATTTTTATTTGTATTTCCATTAAAAATTTGTAGGTCGAAAACTATTTCCATATATATATTTTTTTTTTGTATTTTGCAGAAGACAATATTATATTAAACATGTATGCGTTTTAATCTCAACTCATTCGAATGATATGAGCCTAAACTCATTGCATGAATTCAGTAACATGAAAACTTTGCAAATTAAATAACTCACACTCCTTAATTAATTTTTCTCTTTTGTTTCATACCAGATAAAATTCATAATTCTTTCTCTTCTCCTTTATAACTCCATGTGTTCTTCTTCTATATATTAGAGAAAATTTCAAGATGGATAAAATGAAAACACCAACAACATATATTAATCTTTTATTCATAAAATTATTCATCTTCTTACTATGTTTTAGCAATGTCTTTGGTCGCAAAAACCTACAAGATAGGAATCTAGGTGACACTAAACCCATCGAAACGACCAAGATTAGAGCCACTTTGATTACCAACTCCGGAGCTACAGACATTTCAGGTAGCATTGCTTTTGGAAGTCAAGGGATGCATCACATCTACATAGGAACAGATAGAGACACGAGTCTTGGTAATAATCAAGACATTAAAAACTCTAAACCTAGGAAGCATATTAGGGGTAGTGTTTCAATCTCATTCTCATTTCCTATCATAAGGTTTAAAGCACCTCTTCAGAAGAAAAATGCTACTGTGGCCACCTTTAACCAACTCAATGAAGAAGATATGATTAAAGGCGTTGTCATTACTACTCCAACTAAGACTAGTGAGTTTGATATATCCCTTGGAGATGATGGTGCAGCTCTCGAATACAGCTGCCAAAATCCATCTACAAGAACCATATCTTGAAGACCTTTTTAGTTTTCTTATGTTAGAGACCGAAGTTACTATAAAAACATATATGTGATTAATTGATAAAGAAATTTTAGTTATGGTCTTAGAGAGATTTACTTAAGTTGTTAGTGATGGGCCTAACGAACTTATAAGTAATGGGCCTAACTTCAAAACAAGAAGCTTAAGGGCCCCAAACTTAATAAAATAACTCGTGTGTATTTCTCAAGTCAAAACACTCTATAATTAAAATCCTCTTTCGACGTGTCTTCAAACCAATTATAATTAAACACGTGTTTAAATTTATATTTCACACGTTGCATCTTTGAATTATGTTCGTCTTCGATCTCTTCAACACCAACTCTGCAAATCATAAACTTAGAAAGATCTCACTGTAGTCGTCAAAGCTTTCGCGATGGTTCTCCGATCAGTAAATCTATGTACAATACTATTAAGCATAGGGATATTATCAGGCGTTTCACAATCTCTTCATTTCGAATTGCAATCGGGTCGAACAAAGTGTATATCAGAAGATATGAAAAGCAATTCAATGACTGTAGGCAAATACAGTATTGTTAACCATAACGAAGCTATTCATCCTAAACCTGCATCTCACAAGATCTCAATCAGGGTAATTTTTGTTAAATTATTTGTTGATTTTTGTTTTGTTTTTTTTCCTGTGGATTTTGAAATGATTTTGAACATAGGTGTCATCGAGTTATGGGAACACGTATCATCATGCAGAAGATGTAGAATCGGGTCAATTCGCGTTTACAGCTGTGGAAGCGGGAGATTATATGACTTGTTTCACTGCTATAAATCATAAACCTGAGGTTAAATTGAGTATTGATTTTGAATGGAGAACAGGTGTTCAATCTAAGTCTTGGACTAGTGTTGCTAAGAAGAGCCAAGTAGAAGTGAGTTTTGTAAATGTTTTGATTCATTTTTATTTGGTTTGTTGAAATGAACATGTTGAAGTTATTCTCATCAACCAATGCATCTTTGATGATAAAGCTAGTTTCTTATGATTCTTCTGTGTTTGTTTATAACCAAGGTCATGGAGTTTGAGGTAAAGAAACTGATTGAAACTGTTAATTCAATTCATGAAGAGATGTTTTATCTCAGAGAAAGGTAAAGATCTGGTTTGTTCCATTAAACTTGAATATTTCAGTCTTTATACGTTAAATCTTTGTGTTCTTATAATGTCTGTTGATGATAACTTTTTGTATTCCTCAGGGAAGAAGAGATGCAAAATCTGAACAGAGATACGAACTCAAAAATGGGGTGGTTGAGTTTCCTTTCTCTTTTCGTATGTTTAGGAGTTGCGGGAATGCAGTTTTTGCATTTGAAGACGTTTTTGGAGAAGAAGAAAGTCATCTAAGAATGGGTTAGATGAAAACAATCTCACTCTTTTCTTTTCATAAACTCAAGGAATCTTCTATTCCCTATTGGGTTTTTGTACATTTAGATCTTTGGTTTGAGCATGTAATCTCGGAACTGGAAGTTAAATGAATGTGAAAGTGTTGACCTTTCTACAGTCTTATGGAAGCACAAGGAATTGTGTATCTATACTGTCTAGGTAATCAATCAAATACCATCACGTTTTGTCGTTGTGTGTAATCTTTAACAAGCCTAGCTAGGTTTGTATACTGCAATCACCATTTTGTAACCCTGTGAGGTGACCAATATACATCTTTATGTTGTGTAAAATCAACAGGGCTGTGTCTCATTTCAGTTCTTGCTATGTGTCAAATGAACCTTTGAAATTGCGAAAAATGTTCCACGAGATTGCAGGTATATCAATAATATATTGCTAGAGGTGGTCCTCTATGGCTGGCTTACTTACGTAACCACAAATGTGGGATTGCAGATTGATGCCTTTCTCCACACACTAGAGGTACAAAATAAAGTTCATAAAACTAGACAGATGAGCATGGAATACAAATTAAGGTTCATAAAACTGGACAGAGTGAGCAACGTCTCTATTGAGACACTACAATGACTACATTTGGTTCTTGTCTGGAAAATAAAACAGTCTCAAGTTGAGTTTAATTTGGTGTAGAACTTAAGCACCGGACTTGTTTCTTCCTCCCTAATGAATTCCAACACAAAGGATTCGTTTATCTTAACGTCTTGAGCTTCACAGAACTTTCTCCAGCCTCTGCCAAATCTCATTATTTTTCTACGTTTCTCTTCACAAAGATTCACCTCCCATTTTACTCCATCTTGACCCAACAGAGTTATCTTCCCTACCTTGTTGATGCCATTCGCATTCGTGAAATCTCGCGGAAGAAACTGCACAGAAGATTTGATTTTTTAGGCAACCTCCTCAAGACATAGTTGTTGAACTAAACTTACCAGTTTATAGGTTTCAAAAGCAGTAGGTGTAAGAGTTAATATCACAAATCGATTTTGACTATATGAAGATGAACCTCTGCTTCTTGACCAATACTTTGTTTTTTTTATCTCTAAGCATTCCTGTGCCACATTTATATACACGAGTCAGAGCACACATTTCTCATATCAATTTACAAGTTAACAAAGAACACATTCTCATCCTTACAAACCAACATTTTGCATTCACCTGTTTATCTTTCTTTAGGCTTGAAGCAGAGACAGATCCCACAAAATATGAAGATTCTGGTTTTGGTTTATGTTCATTGAGGTACAAACGCAAAACAGGTGGTCTAGAGTTTTGGACAAGTTTGAAAGTATATTGTTGACCTTGGATCATTTCATTTGCAACACAGAAACTTATCCAGCCAGGTCTGACATAAGTCACATAAGTATGCTTGCTGCCTTTGTAGTATGAAAAATTTAACTTCCATGATCTTCCTTCTTCGTCAAGAAGAACAATCTTCTTACCACTCATTTTATCCAGACCATTTGACCTCGCAAAATTCTGTGGTATATACTGCAAATAGAGTTTGATTATTGTCTATAGGACTAATAGTACTAGAGATTGTGTTTTGATTAAAGTGTAGTAATCTAATCTAACCAGTCTATCATTGGTTAGGCCAGAAGCTGAGACATTTCCCACAAAACTAGAATGGTTTGATGAAGACCCATCTTTCTTTCTTGGATTCTTCTTCATTCTCTTCTCTCTTGAACTGTTTCCTGCAACTGAAAAAACAATCACAATCTTAGTTTTGCATCTTTTCTACAGAATTGAGTAGATTTTGTAAAGCAAAACTTTATTTACCAATGTTGGAATCTTTGCATCTCGACAAATACTTCCTTTTCTTGATCTCCAAGCAATCCTGTGAGATATTCTTGTCTTCAAAACTCTCCTCTTCACTTTCTTGTGATTTGGTTCTATCATCTCCGCTGCTAGGATTTGAGGAGAGGTACTTCACATCATTGTTACCATCTGAATACTCTAATGGAGTTTTGTCACGGTTGGATTCTGCAGGGCACATCAAAAGACCAGGCTTTTCCTCGGGTCCAACCATCTGAACATAAATACACATAATGTACATGAGTCAGACACACTTTGCATGTCAACAAAACAAATCAAGAAAGAACAGTGTAAGTTTAAGATATTGTAAACAAAAAAAACAAAGTTTATATTCACCACTTGATCATTCTTTATGCTTAAAGGATTGGCAGATCCCAAAAGATAAGATCGGTGTGATGATGAAGGTTCAGGTTCTGATCTTTTCTTTGGTCTATGTTCGCCACGGCACAAACGGATCACAGGTGTTCCATCATTTTGAACCAGTTTAAATGTATAGTGACCTTGACTCATCCCATTTTCATAGCAGAATCTTCTCCAACCAGGTCTGATATAAGTCTGCATGCTTCTGTCTAGTCTCAAACGCAACTTCCATGATCTTCCTTTTTCGTTTTGAACAATAATATTCTTACCATTCATTTTGTTCAGACCGTTTGATCTTGCGAACATAAGTGGTACATACTGCAAAATCTCATCACATAGTTAGATTAGTGTCTCAATACTTAGAGATTTTAATTTGCTTAAATTGTAGAAATCTAAACTAACCTGTCGATCATAGTGTAGGCCTGAAGCTGTGACGTTTGCCACAAATTGTAAATGGTTTGATGAAGACTCTACTTTGTTTCTTGGATTCTTCTTCACTCTTGAACTGTTTCCTTTGACTAAATATAACAATCAAAATCTTAGTTTTGCTTCTTTTATACGTAATCTGAGTAACATTTCATATAGTAAAAACGTTACCAATGTTGGTTTGATCATTACGATCATCATTGTGAGATGATGTATATTGAACCTCACAACAACTAGGTCCAAAAACTGTGACATGAAACAACATTTCTCCTTCATATCTGAAAACAATGATGTCACCATTTCGTAGATCATGTGCCAAAGCAAAATCTTCCCATCCGTCAGTGAGTTTCAAGCCGTCCATCTTTACTAACCAATTTTTATCAGAGACATCTGATCTAAGTGTTGCAGTCCTGTTTTGGTCATTTCTTCCTTTGAGATGCTTTGAGAAGAAAGCTACAGGAATGTTCTGCAAGTAACATGCAAACAAAATTACACCAAATGAAACCTTTTAAAAAATATGGTTTGAGATAATCCTAAATAAGAGAAAAGAACAGAGTACAAGATGAGTTCGGAAGCCTGGAACAAGAGGTTGGAGGAAATGTGGGTTGCTTGGTGAGTAAAGAGATTGTTCTGCCATTGTTAAACACCTCAATAGAAATTACTCTTATTTTTCCTAAAGGTGAGAATGTAATGAGAGTGGTTTCATAATTTATAGACGTTTTTGTCTTCTTCTCTTCTTTGTCTTGAATCTTTCGAGGTCTACAGTCTACACTGTCCACTGATGATGCTGAATCTCCATATACTTTATCATGTGAATCTAATGCTAGATTTTTGGCCTCTCAACTACCATTTCTATCTGTTAAAGTTATCTTCCTCTGCTTTTGAGAGCCATTGATCTTCGTGAAGAATCTTCACAAGTATCGAGCCAATGGCAGATATATCAAAATGAAAAGACAAGACCAAGATTCTCTTCTTTTTAAAACGAGTTTACAAGTTTTGGAGCTTTTTGAAATAGTGTGACTTGTGGCAGATAGGAATTGGTCATGCCTTGGAGATGAAGCTATCCACTTAAGTGTTTCGTATGCGAAAGATGATGGTGGTCACGGCAAGATTGATTTTTCCGTGGAGGACTTGCCCAGTGTCCTAATTTCTTATCCTTGTTTGTATACGAGCATGTAGAGACTTGGAAGATCTATTGAATGTTAAAAGTGTTGTTGACAACTTCAATACACACAACGTAGTTGGAATACAAGTGAACAATTGCGTCCATTACAGATGAATCAACCATCATATTTATACACACAATCATGATGAACTATGTTTTTGAATATATTAATGAGAAAGCTTATATGAGATGATTAAGATGATGGCCAGAATCAGAGCCACGATTACCGAAGTAACAATCCATTTGTTCCTTGTCATTCTTCTTGACATAGCTGTTAACACCTTCTTGCTCTTGTCTATGGCGTCATCAACACCATGAAGCTGTGACACAAATCAGGAATACCTAAGCTTCTCAATGATCTAATTTAAGTAAAACATTGGCATTGATAAAATACTAAAACCAACCCTGAGTAGTTACGGTACCTTGGAGTGAGCATGAAGGAGGGTTTGGCGTTGCTGACTAAGATCTTGAACAACTGAGATGGCAACCTCTTCTGTTTCCAACATGAGTCTTCTACTCTCCCTGATTCTGTCGCTTGATCGATCTAGTCTCTCCACTGACATTGCTAATCTCTCTCTTTGATCAGCAGATCCCTGGAACGACGATAAACATGTAAATCACAAAACATATTTGCCATAGAAGAAGCCTAACTAAAAACAAGTTAACCAAGAAAACTAACAAATGTACTTGCAGATGAAGAAGAAAACAAGAGTTCATTATATAAGGAGTTAAAGAGTGTTTTACCGCATGTAAATCCGCCGCTCCAGATTCAATCAAGTCTTCACGAGAAGATTGCTTAGGATCTGTAGAAGAGACTCGTTTGAAATCCTTCTTCAATAGGTTAAGGTCAGATTTATACTCTCTTAGTTTAGAAAGACAAACAGCTTTAGCACTTGGCTGTAAACTTCGAGCTTCAAGATCCATTTTCCGGATCTACAAATAATAACACACACACAGAATCAATCATATACTGATTATTAAATTTAAAGATGAAGCAAAATGTAATGGTAATACCAAGACATCAGCTTCGTCAATTCCAGATTTAATCTCAGCAAGCTTCTCATTCTTCTCTTCTGTAAAAAACACATTAACAACAACTACTCTAAGGCACCGCAAACAATTACTTGAGCTTATAAACTTATCATATTCAATCTCAACAATTACTTGGATTCCTCAAAGAAAATTAATAAAATCTCAAAATTCATAAATGCTACAGAACTAATCAGATCGTAAACAAAGCTAAAACGATTAGTAAAGAAGAACACACTAGTCCACCAGCTATACCTAAATTTGGAATTCAAAGGTCGTATTATTCAATACAGATCTAATTTTTTTGGTTACCTCCGTTGGGAAGAGGCGATGCAGAATGACATTTTCTGGCGATATTGGTTGAGAGCTCGCAATACTGACGCTCGTATCCTTCAAATACGTCGCTCATCTTCAATTCAAAAGTTTCGATCTAGAGATAATTCCAACTGATTCAAGAAATTTTATGGAACTTTTATGTGTTCAATCGGATACGTTCTTTGATTGATTGAATCGGGGAAAAAAATGGTTTTGTTCTGTTCTTCCTTGACCAGAACCAAAGCGGTGCGTTTCATGTGATACGTGACACGTGTCAGCCACCGTGTACTACCATATAAAAATGTTAAATGTAGGTGAGACAAACAAAACCGAACCAATCTAATGGAAAAAATACCTAAAGATGTTTCAGGTTATGTACACAAAAATTTATTCATCCGGTTTGGTTTACCATCCGATTTAGTTAATTAATCGGTTAAGATGTGATTAACACCCAAATCATGTGGTTAGCGTCTAAAGACCAAATGCCTACATAAGTAGAGAGTTGTCAAACTGAAATCAATTAAACACGGATGCGGTTTTAACCAACACAACTGAGAGATTGTAACCAACTCAATGCCACCGAAAAATTCACTTCTTTTCTCTGTATTCGTTTATGCAGAACCAAGATAACTCTCCACAGGTCCTAAGACTCAGGAATCTACCAACATACTAGGCTAAAACCGGACCCACAAGATCCATGGATAGAAAACTCTTGATAACCTATGAAGAGACACCTTAGAAGTTAGAGCCTATGATAGACCCACTTGAGTAAAGATGGTGCATGCAACAGGCAGAGATTATCAACCTATATTAGCCAAGTTAAAACAACCAACATTGTATTAGATAATGGTTTGTATCAAACCATTAATTGAATTGTAAATCAACCAGTATGTAATAAACCGGATTGATATTTTGGAATATAAAATGAAACATTTGTAATCACATTTTTGATTAACAGAAATAAGAGTTTGTTTCATTCATTTCCTCTCTTGAGAAGGTTAAGCTCTTTCAATCGATGGAGACTGAATCTTATTTTTTGTTCAATCCACCAAAACTAAGACATTGTATTATAGAAATTCCAAGTGAGCATTTTTCGTTTACATCCACATTCATCTACTCCTAAATTTTATTCCAACATGTAAAAAAATTGGCCTCTTCTTATGGCTCATTCTTGACCTTTGCATCCCCATTTGGTAACACATTTTGCGATTGAGCGGCCAATCGTTTTGCTTCCTGAATGTCATCAAAGTTAATTGTTGTAACCTTAATGCAGATGTACAGACAATCACAAATAATAAAAAAGGGGAAGAGATGCTAACAAACTTACAGCAGCAGAACTAGCACGGATTTCTCTATACATATCGACTTCATCAGGGAAAGTCTGTTCAAGCTCTTCCAAAATATGTTTTCTCAAACCCTACATAAAGAAAAAAAGATGTTGATGATGATTACGAGAGTTTCACCATCACCATAAGAATCATAAGCAAAATCAAGAATAACTAGAAAAGAAGTTTTACCTTAAAAGCATCAGTCTTGCCTTTTGTAACTTGATTTCTAGCTATGCAGCTATTAAGAACATCCTTTGTAAACTCATCCGGGTTCTTCCCATTATCAATCAAGCTAAACCAACATACAAACATCACTAAAGTACCTATCTTCAAGTGCATTTTTTTCAGTGAAAAATAAAAAAAGATTTGCTTTTACACTCACTTAACAACCTCAATGGGGACTTGAATATTGCATTTCTCAGACAACTTACTCATACTATCCAATTCCATCACAAGAGTATTGCTGCAAATATACACACATTAGGAGAAGAAGACAGTGATGAGAAGAAGATGAGAGAGTTATTACACTTACAGACGCTGAAGGAGATTAAGTTGAGATGCAGGAGTAAAAGAAGTGACTGTTTTTTCTAACTGATGAAGGTGTCCTAAAGTCTTTTCAATTGAGTTAATGACTTGGTTCAGATTCTCCTTTGAATCATCAACAGGAGTCACATCATTGGTTTGATTTTTAATTGTACCATTGCTCCCACTTCCACTAATCGCTGCATTTGTGTTCTGTGTTGGATCCATCAAACTGACACAAACTAATTAAATTCCTAGGAATGCGCAAATTAACAATAACAATGGCGTCGATGGAGATGAGATCGGTAAATTACCTACAAAGGCTATAACAGAGATGGATTAGGCGATTCTCCGGATAGATTAGGTTTTCTTGAGCCTAAGCTGCGATGCTACGAAGAAAAATACAGATCTTGAAGGAAGGGGAATATATATATTTCGGACACTTTAAATTGCTGACGTGGAATATAATATAATCTCCTTCCGTTGAGCTTAATCATACATAAATAATAAATTAGTACTATTTATTTGTTTAGACAGATTAATCTTTGGTTTAAACGTATTTAATTACAGTTCGGCCAATTTGAGATAAGAGTTAGTATTACACCAAAAGTCAGTTCTCGTTTTTTTCCAAGCATAAGCTTTTTCAAAACTAAAAACACTAAGCAGAACAGAACCAATCGAGAAAGTAAAGAGTATAAGAGGAATCTCAGTTGTGTATCATTTTCTCATCATCAGTTTTTCACTTGGTAAGTACTAAAATGAACGTTGCCTGGATGATGAAGAGTCTTCAGGAAGATTGAGTATTTGCTGAATCTGGTAATGAGCCTGCAATTAATCATTAACATTAGTAGTTTACCTGGAGACAATATACATCTGATGCAGAGTTACTACACACTGATTTCTAACCTAATCCAACCTCATAAGACAAATTAACTACTTGTACAAAGCAAGATAAACCTTACCAGTTTGATGCGTCCTTTGATCTGTGTAATAACACCAGTAAGCTCTTCTATTTGTCTGTGAAAACATAACAAAAAAAACCATGTATTTAGGATTAACATTCATTCACCGTAATGCATTCGACCTTGACAACTCATTCAGCATATACAAAAGCATGTTTTCCTTGGAATTTACCAACAAGCAAACGACACTGTAAGAAGGCTTGAAGATGCAACAAACATAAATTTGACAACTTATGTGGAGCATAAAAGAAAAGATTTATCATACTTTTTAATTCTTTCATCCCTCTGTGAAATATAGTCAAGAGCTTCTTGCCGGGTGAACTCCACATAAAAGCCAAGCCCTACATCCATGAATATGTGCCGAGTATCTGGCCTACACCAAAATCAAGTGTAAACAAAATCAGAAACAAACCTGGTTGAACTCATCTCTCTAAGTTTAATCAGCAGTTACAAACGTACTAAGATTAGACAAAAGACACAAAGCTATAGATGACGTACACTTCAGCTTGCATGTAAACTTCTGAACCTAGGTTGACCATTGTTTTGAGACTGTTTACACTATTTTTCTCCAGAGTTTCTAGGTTTTTCCGCAAGTCAGAGCTAGAGTGAGAGTAACCGTTAAGGAAACAAGAATTTAAAGCTCACTAGAACAGCAAAGTATTAAGAAAGATACTACACCAAAAATAGTCATCTGGATTTCAAAAACACAAAACCAAGTGAAAAACTGGGTGGAAAATGAATCCTTCATCTTTGATGATGCTAAGACATGGGAGAAACTAACAAAATATTACAGATCATCTTAATGAGATGCATATTTCCAAGAAGCAATAGTCTTCTACATACTTAAAGGATACAGTACTTTTTGTTCTTCAAATACCTTGTCCCTGAAACCCAACAAATGCAGAGACCACCACAGTGAATAAAAAGCCTTAAACAAAATAAGACTACAAAAGAAATAGCATGCAAAGAAAACAAAGGAGGTAAATTTGAATACCGTGACGCAGTTGCATGTACAAGCTTCTGTTTTAAACCTTTATCAATAATCTCCTCTAATAACTGCAAGTCCTTTTGACGTCCCTCGTCCATTACTACAACAACGACCAAAACACATCAAGCTTAAAGCACTAATGACCAAAATCTTGAATTGTTAGTTTCAAACCAAGAGAGCATTGAAAATATACAGATATTACAATTAAACTAATACATGAGAACTTATACAGATGAAGCATTTCATCGAACAGGTGGTAGACACCCCGAAGAGAAAACAGTAATTACAAAATTTGTACTTTAAAAGAGAATCAAACTGGTATGTGTCAAAACCAAAACCTATCAAGAGAACATTCTGATAGACATAATCCAACTCGATAGACGAGAATAATCAATTAAAAATAGAGATACAGAGAACAGCAAAGGTCCAAGGGGATATTATGACTCACTAGTAAGGTGATTCTAAAAGTCAAGACTTGACACGATCGAACGTAGGTGAAGCTGGTAATGACAGCGATGTTAAAAAACGCTGATGATGGTGACGGCGAGTGGCGACGGTGAAGGAGAATATCGGGTTTTCCCTGGTTTTATAATTTTGGACGCTCAGAGTCCAGATTATTTAAACCAATGTAAACCGGTTTGGGATAACTTTTGGTTATAACTTGACGTCCTTTGAAATAGAATTATTTTCAGAAAACCCCACCAACTTTTTAAACATTCTATTTTACTCCGAAGGTTTTCCAATCAATCTAATGAGACTGAAATGGTGAAAACTAAGGAGCAGAAGTGCAGAACTATGAACGAACTTGGGATTATATAATCTTCAGTAATGTAAACATAACAAACATATATAACTAAAAACATTTAAAATGCAACAAAATTTGTTACTAAAAAAAAACACAAGTAACGCCCCATTGATATACATCTTCTTCTTAAACAAAAACACTTCCATGTTCATTCACCAGAGTCTGATCCGAAAAACGCAACAAACCGTGGCAGCCAAAATCATTACTCAGTATCAACAACCGCAACAGATTCCATGATTGGCTGAGTTTCATCTCTAGTAGCTTCCATACTATAATAAACACGGCAGCTGAAGTAGAACACTGTACTCATCATCGAATCAATAAGTGTAACAAACGAATACATCAACACCAAAAGAGGTCCTTCCCATAACCTCGAAGATCCATCTCCATAACTCACCTTCTTCACTCTGTGATCAAACAATCCTTCCACAAACGCTAATCCTAAAGTTGATCCAAGAAATATCAACAACCCCACCTGAACCTGTCCTTTGATCAAATCACTAGCTCTCACTAATGCTCCTGTCCCTGAAACATCTTCCAAAACCGAGATCACGACTGCTGTGTTGCAGATTATAATGGCGTTGGCGAAAACTACAGAGAATGCTAAACCAACTAAGATGGCTCCATAAACATTGAGATCGGGAGAGAAGCCGAGAACAGAGAAGGAACTGCAGATTGCTACAAGAAGAACACAGAAGAAAGTGAAGCAACCAACAATCAGAATACAAATCCACAGGTAAGTGTAAACAACTCGTCTCCATAGCTTCTGAAACGCAACTAAGAACTTGCTTATATCGACTATTTCCCTCGAGTAAGTGCAATTGACAGAGTAAACCACAGTTGTTCTGGACAAGAGAGACACAGTGATGAACAAAGGGAAACACATAGCAGATGAAACAGCTGTCTCAGCAAATTTCTGACAAGAGTGTTTGACAAAAGGCTGCAAAGGAAGGCCACTTGACTTTGCTACTAAAAGAAGCTTCACTGTGAGTTTGTTCACTAATGATTTATCAACTAAAAAGTTTGGTAAGAGAACAGCTGAGACAGGACAGATCAAAACAGCAGTAGTTAACATGAAAGCACCAAGATTGTACCGGAGGATTCGAACTGTTTCTCTTAGGATCTCTAACGCATTAGATGAGTGAAATTGCTTGTGACTGTATGAATTTAGCTCTTGTTTCCGCAAAATCTGATTCCCTCCGAGATTCGTTTCAGTCTCCATTTGTATTAGAGTGAAGTGAGTTTCAGTTGAAATCGAGATTACATAGATGAAATAGAAGCAAATTGAAGATCTTTTAGATAACCCAGATTAGTATATTGCCTACATTTTAAGAAAGAGATAAAATTGAAGTGAATCATCTGATATCATCCTCGCGTTTAAAGCATGAAAGATATTAAATTTCAGCTGCAAAAGTTATTGAAACAAAAGGGTACACACAAAAGCCTCGGATCCTACCTCAGTAGCTCAATTTCAGAAAAAGGACGAATTTTGAACGAGATCTCGGCAACGTTGTAGGTTCAAATACACGTAAGATCGAGAGTATCGAGAGAGTTTGAGTTATTAAAGAAAATAAATATAACTGTCGGTGGCACAGGTGAAGGCAGAACCAACGTGCATCTGTCCCCTCAGCTCTACACAGATGACAAAACTACGAAGATGGAATCTATCTGAGGTAACCACAGTGACCTTATTCTCTATCACCAACTTGAAGTTAAACCGGGAATTTAACTAACCCGGTTTGGAAATCATGATTACAGATTTGGATCATTGAAAAGTTCGGTTAAGCCCAATAATAGCCAGTTATTAAATGGGCTCTTAACAGGCTTCGTTGGAAAAAACAAAACAGAGGAGAATCTTTCCTCAGGAAATGGCAAGAACTTAAGAAGTCGTAAAAGTATACGACGAAGTTGAGTTGAAGGGAGCGAGTAACACACCTTTGACCAAAGACGAAAGCTACGGAGAGACATAATGGAGCTAAATCTACCTGCGATTCGAAGCGGATCAATTCGTTGCATTGTTAAACTCGGTTTGTATTTTGATCTCAGTTCTCATCTCTCTTCACATAATTTGCTTGATCATCGATTATTATTAGTATACATTTTAGGTTGTTGTATCTTATTATGAATTCGAAGTGGGTTTTGATTCTGATTTGATTAGAGAATCCAAATATACCTTATTTTTAACCTCTCCCATCAATGATAGGAGGTGCGGCGATTACTCACAAGAACGAGCTGGAGAAGATTAACGATGAGAATTTGGAGATAGTAGCGTGTCAGTTACGTCAAGCTATGATTAAAGGTTCGGTTACGAGCAATGTTATTGGAATGGATTGGAGCAAGAGACCTGGAAGCTCTGAGATTTATTTTCATGTGGATGACTTAACAGATCAAGAGTCTTCTGAGTTTAACAAATTTGTTGTGGTTCATGGCGCAGGTTAGTTGTTTCCTTTTTTGGATATTAATTTGTTTCTGCTTTAGTTCTTAATAATGAAGAATCAAAGCACATACTTTGATTACTTCTTAAAGCTGTTGTTTAGTTTTTAAGGCTTACTCTGTGTAGTTATAATCTGGTTCATTAGGTTCGTTTGGGCACTTTCAGGCAAGTAAATCCGGAGTTCATAAAGGAGGACTTGAGAAACCTATTGTCAAAGCTGGTTTTGTTGCTACTCGTATATCTGTGAGTGAGACTGTTTGTTAAAAGCTATTACTCTTATTGGAGCTAGTCTTGAGTTGTTCTGATAGTTTCCTATTTCCCATTCCTTAACAGGTCACAAATCTTAATCTTGAAATTGTACGAGCACTTGCCCGAGGTGCCTCTTAAGTTTATGTTCTTTCTCTCTTCTGAAACTATGTTTTGTTAAGAGGAAATGATGAATTTTTGAAGCTAAACACTATGCTTTCTTGCAGAGGGTATTCCTACTATTGGCATGTCTCCATTTTCATGTGGTTGGTCAACTTCTAAAAGAGACGTAAGAGTCACAACAGAACATCTTTTCTTTTTCACTTTATATAGTTTCTGATATGAATCATGCTTGGTTCAGTTATAATGAGAATGTTACTTGCATTAGGTAGCTTCAGCAGATCCATCAACTGTAGCTAAAACGATAGACTCAGGATTTGTCCCTGTAAGTTTTATCACACCAGTGGCATTAGGTAGGGGTTTCCCAAAGTCTCTTGACCATGATATGGACTGTAAATTTTTGTCCTTGCCAGGTTCTCCATGGAGATGCAGTGCTAGATAATATACTGGTAATATGCTCTCCTGGGATACCAAACTTCTGTTTAGATTCTTGTCCTTTTAGAGTTTGAATTGTTCAAAATTCTTTTCATGAACAGGGCTGTACCATTTTGAGTGGGGATGTTATCATCCGTCACCTTGCAGATCATTTGAAACCAGAATACGTTGTCTTCCTTGTATCCTTTTGGTAGTAGATAGAAATCAAATGTTCTTTTGTGTAGTAGTTTCATCTCCCTATTCCTATTTTTTGCTATCTAAGTAACTCTTTACAAAAGACAGACGTACTAGGTGTCTATGATCGACCACCTTCAGAGCCTGATGCTGTGCTCTTGAAAGAGATCGGTTTGTTCCAAGCTTGACTGTTTCCTTTTAACTTATATCTCAACTCTTGGCCTAATCCTAACCGTTCATGTAGCTGTTGGAGAAGATGGTAGCTGGAAGGTTGTGAATCCAGTGCTGGAGCACACAGACAAGAAAGGTTAACTCAAAGAATCAATGCTGTAAAACTATGCAATAAGTCTAAGGGTTAAACCTGTCTGATTTGACAGTTGATTACTCTGTTGCGGCCCACGATACAACCGGTGGAATGGAAACGAAGATAACAGAAGCCGCTATGATTGCAAAACTTGGAATAGATGTCTACATTGTGAAGGTAGGTTTAAGACAACTTTTGTCTCATCTCATACCAACTAAAAAACTCTTTAGGTAAAGATGGAGCTTATTGATCACCATTATGTTTTCTCATAAACAGGCAGCGACAACTCATTCACTGAGAGCACTCAGTGGCGATTTGAGAGATAATGTTCCTGCAGATTGGCTCGGTACAATAATCAGATTCTCTAAGTAGAATAAACACTAATGCACATAACTCCAATTTATCAAGAAAGAGAACATTTCATTTTCACCACTTCTTATTATTTGCTAATTGCTGTTTGTATGTATTATACCACCAGACTTTGTGTATGAATGAATAACAACAAGGTTTAATTTTGGCAACTCATGTACTCTACGTTTCCAGAAGTGATTAAACAATTGTATTGGGTTCACTCAAGAGTCTACACACAGCTTCTTGAGATAAGCTAAGCTGACCTAGCCTGTCACAGATATTAAGTAAATGGTAACTATGTAAGCTTTTAAAACAAGCTTCGTGAATAACATTAACCACATAATAAGCAAAGGGTTTAAGAATAACATCTGATAGGAAACTTTCCCTGTTTCGACACAAACTTTTCAACAATCCAAAACCAATAGATATGGTTGTTTTGCAAGAAGAAGAAACACACATAACGGTCTAAATTAGGAAAAAAGAAAACATCTTTTGTTTTTATAACATTGCCATCTGTTGCCCAAACTGGTAATAAAATATCGAATGATACTTTGTTTACTTGGCACCACCAACTTCCTTGACGGCATTGATCTGCTCCTCTCCCATGGAAGACATGACAGACACCACAACATCTCTCCCCTCTTCAAATCCGCTCTTCATCTGTGTTTACCAAACCCATAAATGTTTTCAGTATCACACAAGCTATGTATGAGTACAAATCAAAAGAGAAGAAAATAACCTGAGCAGCAAGACCTTCATCGGTGGGAAGCTTGAGATCGTCCTTGGTGCCACCACTGTCAGTCAGAAGGCTAACCTGTAATGTAAAACAAATAAAAACATCAAACTTTTTCAGGGAGAGAAACAAAGGTGAGAGTGGTGAGTATGAAGAAAACATACAAAGCCATCTTCAGAGATATCAATCAACTGGTAATCAACACGGTTCACATGTGGAACCTGAAAAGTAAAAACAATCAATCTTGAATCAGATCACAAATCTAATGGGAACATAAACCAAATCTGAAATAATTATTTTTTTGTGACTAACATCACAATTGTGGGAAGAAGGAACAATATCTTCAAGCTTCTTAGCATTGAAGATATCAATAGCAACAAAGTGACATTTGGCGTGACCGTGCTTCCCAGTCTTTGAAGTCGAAACCTCAACAACCTATCAAAAATCATCAAAGCCAAACGAACAAATTAATATCGAATTCAAATCAAAAGATCTATGTTTTCTATAATTTTAATCCATGTTCATTTTCATATCGCAAAAGTACAGAGCTATCACCATCAACGAGCAGATTAAGATTCATCTAATAGCGATCTAATCAAACATAGAATAACAATAATCGATGTTAACGAGCCACTGCATAATACAATCAGAGATTCGAAACTACAAAAAATCAAAGAGTTATAACAAACAAAAACGAAGATCTATAATCAATATATCGAGATCTAGAACGATTTATAACAAAAAGCAAAGCGAAGAGATGAAGAAATCTAGATCAGACCTTGCAGGGACGGCCTTTGATGACGATATGACCACCTTTACGAATGTTACCGGCTTGCTGAGGATAGGTTTTGGAAGCTCCAGATTCGCTAGATTCGAAGTGGTGCTCTTCGTCAGACATGTTTCAGAATGAGAGCAAGGTCTTAGAAGTAAGAAGATGAGCTTGAGAAAAAAAAAAACCTAAAACAGAGACGTCACCAAAGCGAAACTAATTTTTATAGAGAGTAAAGAGAAGAAGAGACAACTTTCTAGGGTTATGTATTATTTATCCCTTTTTTTAACCGTTGGATGCTAATTATATCAATGGTACAGATTGAATCATTCATCTGGTACATATAATATCCACACGGACCCCATTAGTTTGTTGCATATAATATCCATCCGGACGTACCCCATTAGTTTGCAGCGTCTAATTTCTCATACAATTTTTTCCCCGATAGATGTCTTACTAACGAAAAGCTAGACTTTTAGCATAAGGTTGACTTTTCATAATATACTATCCTAGTAAATTTAAATTACAACTTTTGTACATATTTTTATAAATAAACCTTACAAATTTTAAATTTATATACAAATATAAATAAAATTTTAGCTAAATTTTATTATAATTATTTTTAATTATAAATTTTATACTATTCAAATAATAATATATTTAAAACTTTTTATATTTTAATTTACATGTTTTCTTGCCAAATATAAACTAATAACTAAATTTTATATCAATTTATTTTAAAATATATATATTCTGTATAATTATTTTCAAAAATTTAAATTAACCTATTTATTGTTTGTTAAATATGAGGTTTTATTTTTGTTTTTAAAAACTAAAATCTAAAAAATTTATATATTTAATATATACAGTTTCAGTATATATTTATATACGATTACTAACTTACATAATCATTATAATAATATTTTCTATTAAAATTAAGAATTTGTATTATTATTCAATCATGAAAATAATAACAAATATACTTATAGATAGTTAAAATATAATTATAAATTTTTATTTATTTAAAGATTTTTTTATTCAAATAGATAAATTATATCATCTTTATCTAACAATTTATATAATTAAATTTTAATATAACAAAAAATCTAAGTATCTGTCTAATGTGTTCTTTTAAATTTAAAAATTATATATATATTTTAAAATGATTCAATTTTATAACATAAATAAACAATCAAATTATCAAAAACTCATATATAACGAAATTTTTAATTTAATTTTTATATATCTCATTTTATTTTATTTTTAATACTATAAAACTACAAACAATAATGAAATAAAAAAATAACTATAAAAATTACACAAATAAAATATATAAATAAAAATATTAATTTATATTAAATAATTGATTTGCAATGTAACGCAGATTCTACTCTATTTTAAAAGTAAAATAATCTACTTCTAAGTTATTGTTATGTTACATATCTACTTACGATTTTTTTTAAATGTTTTGTAAAGATTTTTTTCAGTGATAAAAATGTAAGTAAAAAGAGCATATTTTTTTTTGATATTTTTGAGATGGGTCTGAGAGCAACTATATCACACTTCTCTCTAGCAAATATAGTTTGATGCAACAATAGAAATATTTTACACTAAGCTAATTGGTTATTTTTGAAGATGGAATGGAGAAGTGTATTTCTTAGTTAGTTTCTTATAATTTGAGCACCACATACTATATAACATAATAGCCTTCATTGTCTCCATTATAAAAAGTTCCATTGGATTTGTATGTGTGGTAAGAATATGAAGTGAATCAGACTTATGAAAATTGATGCCCTAAACACATGTCATGGGCTGAATTTAATGTTGTTATAATTGCTAAAATTGTGTATGTTTCATCTCTTACTCAGTACCATAAACATGTGAATGAAGTGAATGAAGTAAATGAGTGGCTTACCTAGAGGTGTCAAAATGGGTTGACTATGACCGTTTTGATTCGTCCAATTTTGACCATTATAGTCAAATTTTGACCGTGACCATTAATACCCGTAACCATTAACACCCAAATCCATTAACACCCATAAAAATGATCATGCCCATGGGGTCCATTTTGTTTGATATTTTTTTTCTATTTATTGATTTTTATATATTTATTTTTTTATTTTTTATTCTAAACCAAACCGAACAAACCGAAATAACCTAAATAAACAAAAAATGAATAAATCATTCCTAAAAATTCGGATCGGGTTATTCGGATTACTAAATACCGATCCTAAAAAACTCAATCCGAATTCTAACCAATTCTAATTAGGTCTGGGCATTCGGTCGGTTCGATTCTAGTTAGAAATTCTGATGTTTTGGTATTTTGTTTTTTTTTTAAATTCGATTGGTTTAAATTTATAGTTCGATTCGGTTTGGTTTTATTTTTTTCGGTTTGGTTCGGTTTTGGGTATAAAAAATTTCCGATCGGTTTTAATTTCGTAAGTTCGGTTCGGTTTAAAGTAAAAATAACGGTTTATCTCAATTTTTATTTATTTATTTTGGGTAGTTTGTTTGTTCTGTTCGGTTGACTTCGGTTTACGATAAAAAATAAGAATAAATAAACACATAAAAAATTATTTAAACAGAAAAATAAAATAAAAATCTAAAAAAATAAATTTCGGTGTATTCGTTTTTTCGTTTCGGTTTTTAATGAAAGCCGCTTCTACCGATTGGTTTAAAAATTAAAGTTAAGTCAAACTTAATTTTTCCTTCCAATTTAATTTGACCTAGGTTTTGATGTTTATTGGGCCACCCATGACCAAATGTGATCTGACCAATTTAATCATGGTCTAAATGGTGTATAACTCATTAATGGTCTAAATGGTCTATAACTCATTTTAACCCGTACTGTAAATGGATCTGACCAAAACCGTTATTTTAAAATGGTCAACGTTTTGACACCTCTAGGCTTACCGCATTCTTGATTATTGTGTTCGATAGTTGCCTTTTTTTCATTAGAAAAAGGGCTGAATAGACCAATTCATTAACGGCCCATTGACTTTTCAGTGTTCCTCTTACTTGTAGCAATTAAACTTTTTGAATAACCTTTTTAATCATGGGCCCAGAAAAAGAATACTTTGCAATTATCTAGGTCTAGAATCTTTGTAGTTTGTACAGTGCCCCAAGAAAAATTTAAATACTATTTTACTTATGGAGTTTCACTTATAACCGAGAGTAGATTACATACGAGACTAATGTATAGCTATGGACATTCGGTTCGCTTTGTTCGGTTTTTGTCGGTTTCAATTTGTTAGGTTTTAGGTGAGTAAACTGATCGGAATTTTTTTTATTTAGTTTTCGGTTCGGTTTGAATTATTATTCGGTTAACCGAATAATTGCCAAAAATCATGTTTCGGTTCGGTTTGTTCGGTGTAAATTAAACCGAATCGAAAGGTAAATTTTTAGATTTATTCTGTTTATTTGGGTTAATCGGATTGAATTCAAAAATATTTTTTGTACCCAAAACCGAACCAAATAAACCGAAAATCGAACCGAACAAACCGATATTTTTTTCAGTTTTAATTCGGAACTGATTTTTGAAAACCAAACAAACTGAAAAACCGAAAAAACAGAACCGTTTAAACCAAAAAAAATCGAATGCCTAGGGCTACTAATGTATCATTCAAAACTTTCATACTTCTTCCTCTGCCTGGGCGTTTAAGTATCGAGACCCATTAAACTTATTTCTCATTTAAGTTTTAATTCAACAAAAGCCATCAATTTAACTTAGTTTTTCTATATAAATAACAAAAAGTTATCAATTTTTAGCTTATGTCGCGGCCAATTTGTAACATAGGAAGATTAAAGATTTTAGTGACAAAGGAACTTCACTAAAAGCTAAAGGTATAAGTAAAGGCAGTGTAGTAGCAATAAGAGTTAGGGAATGACAAGTTAACTATTTTGATTGGTAAGAAATGAGAGTAGGCGAAGCAAAAGAAATAATATTTAAAACTGTAATATTAAATATAAAATAATAATTTTAAAGTATGTGAATACAACTAAATGTATTAGATATGATATAAAATACATTTTATTTTTTGAAGTAAATGAAAATGGTAGTATCGAAAAGATGCAGTAAATAACAGCAGTGAGATTTAATTTACCGTTTTAGCTGTTACTGTATTAAGTAAGGTAAATGAAAAGTTAGTCGTACAAAAATATATTTTAAAATTAAAATTTAACTTTGTTTAGTTATTTAATTGTATATGCATAAATCAATAAACGTATACGTAATATATATAAGATCATATATCC
The DNA here is from genome assembly GCA_000411055.1 of Leavenworthia alabamica. Taxonomy (NCBI): domain Eukaryota; kingdom Viridiplantae; phylum Streptophyta; class Magnoliopsida; order Brassicales; family Brassicaceae; genus Leavenworthia; species Leavenworthia alabamica. The sequence goes on from KE157397.1 coordinate 84,132, forward strand.
CATTTTCCAAAAAATAAATAATCATATAATTTCGATATGTATATCATATATCATATAATCACACGATAACATACACGTTGTTATTTCATAATGTATTTTAAGTTAACCTAATATATTAAAACCTAATCTATTCAAAATTTGAAAATGTTAATTACCAAATTTACTCTTTAATTGCATATTTACTGCAATTTAAAACAATCAAGGCAAATACTTTAATGTAAAACTGATAAGGTCATGAAAAAAAAGCAAGGAAGACCGAGTGTTGACAAAATATCATGTCACTGTTTGTGCATTTAATTTTATTTTATTTTCAGAAAACACCAAATCCCATAAATTAATAAAAATAAAACAATATAAAATGATCCTTATTCTTTTATTTGCTTCATTCGCTAAAGAATCTGAGAGATAGAAAGGCGGAGAGAGAGAGAGAGAGAGAGAGAGAGAGAGAGAGAGAGAGAGAGAGAGAGAGAGAGAGNCTGAGTTTTTTTTATCTGCTTCAATGGAGTTTTGATTATTTGTCTATCGCTCTTCTCTTCTTACTTAATTTTGTTCTCTGATTTTTACATCTCCTTGATTAAAATATTCAGAGTGAATCTCGGGAACATTTTTATTTTATTTTAAATCGTTATTTTAGTTTCGATAATTTTGTCGCGATTTAAAGAGATTTTTCTCTGTTCATCGAAATTGCGATCAGAGGATGTGGGTCTCTCTGAGGTATAAATCTCTCTATCATCGATTTTTTTATATTTTATTATTTTATAAATATTTCCATTTAGTTTGATTTGCTATTTCTGTCTCTTATATAATTTATAATGGATTTATTTTTGGTTATTGTTTGATGAATTAGATTTATTCTTTTAAGTCAAATTCGATTTAGATTCTAGCTTCATTATAGATGTTCATTTTCTACAGTGAATTTGTTTGATTCTTTTTTTTTTCTCGTAATTGTTTTTTTTGTAGTTAAATTAGTTTTCGTGTAATCTGGGTTTTAAGTAAGAGATTCGATACTCTGTCAAATTCCCAAATATTTTTTCGCTATTTTCAACTCTAATCTGATTACAAAAATAATATTTTGTATTTTTTCAATTTGAATTTAGCTCTCTATTTGCAGAATCTGGATTTAAATACGACGAAATAANGGTATTTGTAGTTGGATCAGTGTATCAGTGAAGATTAATCGATGAGAGATGTGAAGGATTCATACTCAGGATACGAAAGAGATATCATGAAACAAACAATGCTTGAACACGACGCCGTTTTTAAGAATCAGGTTATTTTCTACACTCTTCATGAGTTTTACTCATTATTTAATCATAAATAAATGTGTGTTATTTATGTGTGAGAATCTATTGGTGATATGTAGGTAAATGAGCTTCACCGTTTGTACAGAGTACAAAGGAATTTGGTTGATCAAGTTAAAGGAAATAACTTGAATGAAGATATGAACTTGAGTGATCATACATCTCAAAATGCAAGTCAAAGGCAGCTTCCTGGATTTTTCTTACCAAACTTGAGACATGGGTCAGGAAGCAGCTCTCAAGCTTACAATGCTCGTTTGCCTAATGGGTTTAGGTTAAAGGATGAGGATGTGTTAGAGGTTAGACCTGTGCAGGTCAGGAGAAAAATGATTGATCTTCAGCTTCCAGCTGATGAGTATCTTGATGATACCGGTGAGAATACAATCTACTCTTCATACAAACAGTCAAGATCAGGAAGAGGGGATGCTTCTCATCTGAGAAATTCTTCAGGCTTGGATGTGATGAACTCTAATGGCTGCTTAGCTGACTTGAATGAGCCAATCAAATGGCAAGAATCAGAACCTGTTGCTATGTCCAGGGATGTTATGTATTCTCAATATGGAAGAAGCAATGCTGATGTTCAACGTCAGTGGTTGGAGAAAAATACAACTCAAAATGGGTGGATTGTCTCTGAAACAGGTGACAATCTCTTAATAGGTGCCTAGTTAAATGCTCTTCACTTACATTTGAGAATTTTGTGTCTTCCTTCTCCATGTATGTGTTTGTTGGCTATTATAATTGTGTGCTGATTCAGTAGTTAACCATTTTTTGGCTATATTGTAGTTCTCAAATGTTTTCATTTGGCTGTGTGTTAATAGGAGACTATAGGAGTACTAAGAGAGATCAGCTGCATCTGCCTTCACATTCTGTACAAGTACTTTCTAACAATGCATTTCAACCTCAAAGCTATCTTACTACTGATTATAGCAAGGCAAAAATTTCCGGGGAAAGAGCATCTCGTGAGCTAGAAATTCGATCAAAAAATGCTCAAGTTTCTTATGATAGTTACATGGAATCAGGTGTGTCATCTAATGCTCCAAGATTACACAATGACTACTGCTCTGACTTTGTCAGACCACGGACCCATTGGTCTTCATCATGGGAGAAACCTATGAGCAGCTCACATCAGAGATCTTACCAAGTTAAAACAAATCCCTACGTGAATTTTGACACACATGCAAGACCAGATTCGAGTTCTGAGATAAGAAGCCGCTCCTCTAATGGGCTTTATCAAGGATTCTCTTCAGGGTCAAGACAGTCTTTCATTAATTTCCTATCACCCGGATTTAAACCAAGTGCTTCTTTAGGTGAGGTAGTGAAGAACCAGAGTATTGAAAGCCTTCAAAGACCAACAAAGCAGGAACGCTCAGCTGGGTTGCCCTGGCTAAAACCTAAGGCCCCTCACAAAAAGGAAATACCCAATGGCTACTTTGATTTGAATGCTTCAGCAAATCAATTCATGGATGGAAATGACACAGGGGACGACCTGACTAGTTCTTCTTCTCAGAAAGGTTTACGATCTGCTTCATACTCTAATAATGCAAACGTGGGAAGAACTGAAACGATCAACCGTCAGAGTAGTACAAAAAATATTGCCGGCCCAATCTTTGATAGGCAATTTGTTTGCAAGAAGGAGCATATGCCCCTTGTCTCTCATTCCTTGTGTGTTGCTGATCAACACAAGGAAGTAAATCACTTGGTGAAGCGAGACTTCGATATCAACTTGCCATGTGATGCCTCAGATTCTGTTGACCAGCATGATGCTAAAGCCTTTTGTGTAGACAAGAAAGAAGGGAACAAAGCTGCCAACTTCAGACTGTACATCGATCTGAATTCATGTGCTAGTGAGGAGGATGGTGAAGTTTCAGACTTGCATTCCAATCTGAGGGTGAAAACAAAAGCAAGAACTTGGATAGATTTGGAAGCTCTCCCTGAGAATGAAGATGAAGGAGAGAGCTCGCTGGGGAAAACAAATGAAAAAACTTTGAGATTGATACAAGGCCAGGACAAGAACTCTGTGAATGAACTCATAAAGGTAGCAGCAGAAGCAATAGTTGCCATCTCATCATCAAATCACCAACGTCATCCTGACGATGCCGCTTCCACTTCAACTGATGCTGCAAAAGATGCTCTCTCTTGGTTTGCAGACATAATCACTTCTTCCATTGATAAGTTAAAAAGAAAGGTTGATGTTTCTTCAGAAGTGAGAGACTGTGAGGGCTACCGAGAAGAATGTTCTTCAGAGGAGATTGATTACTTTGAAGCCATGACCCTTAATTTACAGCCGACGAAGGAAGAAGACTACATGCCAGAGCCATTAGTCCCTGAGAATCTGAAATTAGAAGGGACAGGTATTAACCGGCCAAGAAGAGGACAAGCAAGACGAGGAAGACCAAAGCGAGATTTCCAAAGGGACATTCTCCCTGGAATCTCTTCTCTATTGAGACACGAAGTCACAGAAGATATCCAAATGTTTGGAGGCCGTATGAAAACCAGAGACTACACTTGGCATTCTGGAGTGGCTGCTCGACGTAACCCAAAAAGAAAACGACTGGTCAGGAACGTAAGCGAAGCTCCAGTTATCCCATCAATGGCACAGCCAATGAATGAGAATGTATCAATGGTGGGACTTGAAGACAGTAGTAAGCTCACAGGATGGGGACAAGCAAGAAGAAGACCAAGGAGGCACAGGTGCCCTCCTACAGGTAATCCCACAACCGTGATCTTAACATGATCGAATCTACAAGACCTTGAAAAACTATAAAGGGGTATTAAAACAGAGATAATAACAATCATTATACAAAAGAGTTGTTGTCACCAATGTTGAGATGATTTGTTTCTGTGTATCTTGTCTTCTTCTGTAAGATGGGCTAAACATGTAATATAGCCTCGTTGGTTATAAAACAGATATGTTCAGTGTTGTCACTGTTTTATGAATAAGTCATGATTCTAAGTTTAGACAACCCAAAACATAATCAAACGAAAATCACATATAATGGAGAGTTCTGACACGACCCCTCCACGGGATTACGTCATGACACTCGAAAACCGTATATTTAAAAAAATTTTCATAAACGATAATATATGTATAAAACATGCAGCGGAATACTATACATATAATAATACTAACAGATACCCGCTCCGGTATCTAAAACACGAGTCCGATAAGGACTAATAGAATACCAAAACCCGAGCCTA
>KE157397.1:90235-114615 GCA_000411055.1 Leavenworthia alabamica
CCAAATACCAAATACGTTAAAAAAGAATGCTTTAGACATAAATAAAAACATTTGAGATTCAATTTGAAAACATTTAATAAGTAATTATAGTTCGTGTTTAAAAGTGTTATTGACCAAATTATTGAGGACAAATGTGGTCCTTTTGCTTTCTTTCTTCTTGTCATAATTGTTTTACTTACCTCTTTTATTTCAATTCTCATTGAACTCTACCACACATTTTCTTTTTCTTTTTACTCATATTATCAAAAAGATTGAATTATTAAGGGTTTCTCTACAGAAAAAAAAAAACTCATTTTCAGATTTATATTGCGTAACGTAAAGCTCTTTAAAACTACATTAAGAATTATATTGCGTATTAACTTTTACTTACCGATATTAATATTAATCTATAGTTTTAGAGGAGGCTAATTAAATTAATTCCCGATGGACTAATCAATAGATGACACTTGTCTTAACAGTTGATTTTTTTCCTCACACTAACACAAAATCAAAAGCACCAAATTTGATATGAATATAAACAATTTAAAAAAATGATTTACCTTCGGAACCAAAAGCATTCTTTAATCTGAACCCAAAAAAAAAAGTAAATAGAAAGCAAAAAATAAAAATAACAAAATCACATGGGTTTTGGTAACTAAAAAAATTCATTAATCAATAGGAGCAGGAAGATTAAGATCAATGAGTTTATGCATCTCACGAGTAACTTGTTGTTGAATCACCAAAGTCCTATGTTCTTGATTCCCAATAAAATGTGATCTCTTATGACCACCTAATGCTTGTCCTGATTTAAACACTCTTAAACAAATTGGACACTCATGACCTTTACTTTTCTTCTTTATACCATTTTGTTTCTTAACCATAACAGACTTATTATGAATCTTGATTGTTCTGTTTGTGTCTGGTGAAGAATCAGTTTCCAAGCTATGTTCACCACTGTCTTCATTGAACTCATATTTGCTTTTCTTTCTACCATAACAAGTAAAGCTCCTTTTGTTTTTCCTTAGATCATACTTTGTTAATGAACGACCTGATAATGACCTTGACCCTGACCCTGACCCTGACCCTGACCCTGTGACTCCAGATCTGTTCAAGTTCTTCTTTAAGAATCCATCAACAGAAACATCTGAATCCACCTTCTTTGGTCCATTTCTAAAGTAACCAGAATCAGAATTATCTGAATCATAGATGATATCACCATTATCTTCAACAGATCTCAAATTGTTATTATCAACTCCAAGTTTGTTTTCATTCATCTTTAACTGTTCTTCTGCTGTAGATGACTTAGTTTCAAGAATCACAGAGTTGTTGTCAGATGAATCAGAGCTATGTCCTCCTTTCTTGAAACTTGAATCTCTAGATAACATCATTAAAGACAATGCCATTTCCTCTTGTTCAGGCTCAATCTCAGAAGCATCAGAAGAAACTGAATTAAACTGATCCATGATACTATCACCAACTACCAAATCACTTTTGTTCTGGTCATGATGTTTCACAATAGCTCTCTTTGATCTTCTTCTGATTGGTGAAGAAGAACCTTCAGTATCAGATTGACTATCCATTACAAACTTATCTCTCTCAGAGTGACAAGCCATGTGACCACAAAGAGCTTTAGAAGAAACAAACCCTTTACCACATTCTCTACAACAAAGAAGTTGTTGTTGTTGTTGATGTTTCATAGCTATCATCTGTCTATGGTCCACAAACCTCTTGTTCTTTTTAGGATTCTCTCTCAGACCATAACTAGATTGACCTCCATTATCATCAACCTTGAGCTTACTAGACTCATCTTCATCAGAATCAAGTGAATTATCATTCATGTGAGTTCTAATGTGACCTCCAAGTGATTTACCACAAGCAAACCTCTTGTTACAGTACTTGCAAACAAACTTCTTCTCTTTGTAAAGTTCCATCTGATGATGATCAAACACACAAATATAAGTAAAAGATCAGAACAGAGCAAGATTAGTGAGAAGCCATTAGTGTAAAAATTTACCTCAAATCTTGAAAGAAAGCTCCCAGAAGCAGAGAAGGGTGGGAGAGAGAGAGAGAGAATCAAGCAGAAAGCTTGATACTTTCTCAGAGATGTGATTAATGGAGATGTAACAGTTGTCTTGTTAATTACAGATCCTATCATCAAGCTAAATACATCACAAAAACAGGTAACAACTTTGAAATTTAGCTAATTATCTAAACTTAGCAGATTTTTTTCTTTCTGGGAATGAAATAAAATTTGTTATTATAATATAAGATTACAATTGTACATTTTTTCCATTTGACATTAATAAGATTTGGAGAAATGAGTGAATACTTGACTAAAAATAAATGTAAGAAAATTATATACAGTAATTTTTGATTATTTTTGGTGAAAAAAATATAATTTATTACCTCAGATGCCATATGAAAATGGAAAAATATTTTAGTTTTTAATCTATAAAATTAATTTTTGAAGAACAAAAGAAATATCAAAATATTAAAAAGGTTACAAAGGTTGAGTAGGGGATCCACATACTTAATACTTTGTCATTTTCAATTAATTAAAAAGGTCACTACAACTCACAAACGCAAATTCCAATAATTATGAAATTTATGTCAACGAGTAACACTATTTTATGAAATTTACGTTTTTCTTTTTGGTAAGATTAAATATTTGTTTGTAAGTTATATTAAAATTAATTACATATAGCAGAGTTTGGAGTAGAGTGTATTGACAGAGACAAGCGAATTAAATTAAATATCTTTACAGTGAGATATCACACGAGATAAGAGCATGTATATATATTATATATGCCATCAATTTTTTTTTTTATTCATAAAACAAATGGTATATATTACATAATACAGCTCCCAAATTTATGGAACTCATGCGTTTCTCCACCTCTTCTCTCCCAACCATATTTAAATCTTTTTTCATTTGCCTTTAGAATTTTAACAAATTATTTTTATATCCTCGCAATAATATACCATTTCCAAGATTGTTTCCACACTCTACAGTCTACAAAGCCTAAAAAACAAGCATGGAAATAGCAACAATAGTTCAAGAGAGTAGAATCAATAAAGATCCGTAAAGAATAAGATCAAGAAAAACTCGATGGAAACACATTTCTCTGTCTTCATTACTAGAAAATATGAGGTCTTTCTATTGTATATATGTATTACACTATTACGTATAGAAACTTGGGTGGGATAGGGTTTTAGTTGTGAAGCGGGTTTGGACCGGTTGGGACGAGTCTTTTCTCTACGCCGTACCTTGGATCAATCTCCGACGGAGGAGGGGGAATAAATGCCTGCTTTCGACTACTACGGTGGATTCTCTGAAGCTCAAAGCACATAGAACGCGCGTATGGACGAACAAAGGAATCACACGAACGGTGAGGAGACACGTTGTATGGGTGGTGGTGGTGAACCCTCGGGACGTATCGGTTGGTTCGGTAACGGAAGTTTCTTGATGTACGGTTTCCTTCGGTGAAGGTTGCAGAACCGGTGTAGATTTTGACAAGGAAAGATACAAACAGGAGAAGGATCAAGATCGAACGGTTCATGTGAGTCGTCGTCGTCATTGTTTGGTTTCCACAGAGAGAAAGAGAGTGAGAAACTTTCTTGGAGGAAGAGGGAAGGTATTTGGAGGAAGCAAATTGAGATTTTAATGCAACACAGACGTTACACATGAATCGATGTTATGACTTTTTTTTTAGTAAATGAGATGACGAAACTGGTCATTTATTTTGCGTAATCCATAAATACAAACCCGTGACTTTAGTTTTACATTTCTATCGTTTTATTTCACTTTCTCAAACGTTTCTAATAGATGAATAAAATGATGGGTTCATGTATTTACATGAATGTGTACAAAACCTTAATAGAAGAACGTGTGCTGAGTTGTTTCGTGAGTCTCAAGCTATCTCTTGGGTCTTTAATTGGCTTCCATAGGTTAAAACCATAATAGGCCCAATAAAAACGGCCCATTACATAAAGACTACGGATTTGGTCAAACATCATTATAAATACAAGAGACAATGGCTCTTGTCTTGACTTTGATTGGGATGATGAATACAGAGGAAGGCTTATAAAGATGTATTAAAAAAGAACTTGAAACATGAAAGCTGAAGATATACATAGATCAACAGTTTTGGTCATAAGAAAAGAATTGGCTAAGTGATAAACTTCATATGAACAAATCAAAAAGCTTTTGATATACCACCAAAACATTAAGCAAGTTTTAAAATCTGAAGAAACAAGCAAAGACAAAAAAGGGATGAAATAGAAGGATGAGTTATAGTTCAAGTTCTAGTTTTAGGTTCTGATTCATTCATCAAGATCTGAAGCAGGCACATTGAGATCGATTTGGTTACGCATTTCAGATACTTGGTTAGCAATGGTATGTGATCTCTTGTGACCACCTAAAGCTTGACCTGATTTGAATAACTTGAAGCAAAATGGACACTCATGAGCTTTGCTTCTCTTCTTCTCATTCTTAACCATTGCTGATTTGCTATCATTTAACCTACGAATCTTGTTGTTTGTGTCTGCACAAGAATCATAAGAAGGCAATACCATTCTTCTTCTGCTCAGCTCATACTTTGATCCTTCTTCATAAGTATCCCTAACCCTCTTCAATGAGTTGTTGAATCCATTGTTCATAAGAGATCCATCAACAGAAATGTCTGATTCTGACTTCTTTGGACCATTCATGAAGTAATCAGAATCAGAATCCGAATCAGAATCAGAGGTATTACCAATATCATCAGCAGCAGATCTCAACTGATCATCATCAACTGTCTCTAAATCTTGATTCTTCTTCACATTAAAGATCTTTAACTCCTCTCCTGAAGATGACTTAGTCTCCACAACCGCAGAGTTATTGTCAGATGACTCACCTAGAGAGTTCACCACAAAGTTAAATCCTTTCTTGAAACTAGAACCACTAGACATCATCAACAAAGTAAAAGCCACATTCTTGCTTTCTTGATCAATATCAGAATCAAAAGACGAGCTCACATTACTAAAAGAATCAGAATTGGATTGTTTCATGACTCTCTTGGATCTTTTCTTAGTAAGAGCAGATGAAGTCTGAGTATCAGAATCTCCATCAGAGTGAGAAGAAGCATTGTGATGAACACAAAGAGCTTCTTCTTCTTTACCACATTCATTGAAAGTAAGTTGTTTTGGTTTCATTTTTGTAGCCATCACCAACTTCTTCTTCTTGTGGCCATTGTAACCAACAGAATACTCATTAGTATGAATCCTAATGTGACCACCAAGTGATTTACCAGAAGGGAAGTTCTTGTTACAGTACTTACACATAAAGTTCCTCTCTTCGTTCTTCTCCATTTTCAAAAATTTGATTCCTTTTCTTAAGACAAATGATCAAACACGAAACAAACCACAATCAACAAAAAATAATTAAAAAATTCAGCTTTAGAAAAACAAAAGAATTAATTTTTAATATCATTTACCTCAAATCTCACAAGAAATGGTAACAGAGAATAAAGAATGTTACAGTTGTTATATCCTATAGCTTTAAGTAGAAGATCCAACCATCAAGCTAATAAACAGGGATAAAGCTTTTGTGTGTCAATTCCACAAACAAAACAAAAGTTTAGTTTTTTTTTTTGAGTTTGTGTGAGGTAAAATAAAAAATTAAATAAAAAAAAAAAAAGAAGAAGAGAGAAGTGTTGCTAACACGAGTAATCAAAAGGTCAGGTCAGCTGCATTTTTGGATCTATTCTTCACTCAACTAACACATTCTCTCTTTTCATCGCTTCCTGTGTGTTGTTCAATTCATGCATGGAACCCAAAAAGGATTATATAACACTCACTCACTCACTCATTACAAGAGATATAGATAAAAATAAGCAATTGAACGGTCAAGATCTGTTTTGGTCACTTATTCATATTTCAAAAAAAGATCACACATTTACAGTAATTTTTCTAATTCAAAGATTTGTTTCCTTAATAAAATTTAAAATCTTGTTGTAGACCGAAGAATTAGAGAACACACTTCATTCGAGTAGTGGGTATAACAAACCATGGGACCAACACACAAATAGATTAATATAGAGATTTCTCCACGTCCAAACAAATAATAAAACGTAGTCTTTGATGAGAATGAGATAATCCATTATTAGCTTATCAAAGTCACTTATTCTCCTATTCTAAAGCAACAATCTTTGCCATTTAATTTTCTCAAGTTTGTTTCTTCTTGTATTTAAGATTTTTTTTGCCACCTACTCTAACAAGATTAGATTATTACTACTTTTTTCTATTTAATGTTTTTTCTCAACAATACAATATAATATATTTTATCCCTTAAAACATTTATAAAAATGATGATATGATGATTTTCTCATGGTACAACTTTAAAGGTTTCAAAGCAGAAAAAAATCCAAATGAGCAAGTGGGCCCCAAAGCCCATTCAACAGATTCCACATCAGAAAACACAAAGGCTGAAAATTCTTAATCTAAAAGTATCTCTATTTTAGAGGACCCCATAAATCTCTCCAACGATTCTGCAAGTTGTTGAGAATGATATTTTGCTTCATCACTTGTTTCTTGCCTTGTTGATCCATAACCTTATAGAAAGATCTTTGCCATTTGATGAAACATTCTGATACCTAGAAGACTTTAGTGGCCATGGGATCATTACACACTTCTTCAACTTTTTATCATGCTCTCCCATCACCAATCTCATCATCATTCTTTTCACAGTTCACTGCATCATGTGCAAGTTCAAAGGATGTGCACGAGTCATCTCCCACATTCACTCTCACGCTATTGTTCCTTGAAATTCTACCCATATCCTCAATTGTTGGATACATCTCGTCACAGATTCCAGTGCCATCTTCTCTACTATCAACAAAGGCATCACCATATTTGCTTTTACTGGTATCTTCTTCACCCTCTTCATGTTGAAGTGGATACACTTTCTCAGCCCCTTGCTGGATAGGAGACTCCAGAACAGTGTTTTCTTCATATTCTTCAACATAATGAGGACGTGAAGATCCCCCATAACATCCATGCCATTCATCATCATCACTATCAATGTCCAACATAAATGTTCTGTTCTGTATGGCTCTCCTTCTGAGGACAAAAACGTTGAAGTAGTAACTAACAATCTCTTGCTTCGTTCGGGAAGAAAATGCAGCTGCTAAGTGCTGCCAAAAGTTCCGACCTAATGTTACAGGATTGGAATAAACAACCTCGTGAAAAAGTTGTGCATCTTCATCACTCCAGTTCTGTTCAACTTCTTCTCCCATATCACAGAAGCCAAGGTCTTTAAACGTCTCATATCCCAACATCTTAATTATTTGTTCTCTAGCTTCTTTAATGTGTTGTTGCACACACATGATAGAACCCTTGTCCTGGCAGACACAAAACTTCCTACTTTTTCCTACTATATCATCCATATGTTCAACTGAATCCAAATCCGGCATAGGAATAACACATGTACCAGGAAGCTTACCACCAATAGCACATTCAATTATGTGATCTTGAACCATCATGCCTGAGGGTTCTACGTTTTTATTTCGACTACCTTCCCATTCAGGAATTTCAGCTTGATGACCTGATCCAATTGGCACTTGCTTTCTAGCAGGTTGATCCAGGAGGAAAGAATAGAAAGTCTCAGCAGGAGCAAAAACTCTTGGAGGTATTTCAAGCTCAAAATACTTTACAGAATGGGGAGAGTGTGTTGGATCTCTTCCGACATAACCTTTTGTGACCCATGTAAAAGTATCATCCATGTCATGATGACCCGGTAAAAACAAATTAGACTCTTCATCAAACATTTCACCATCAGATGATTCACCACCTTGGTGCTTATAAAGGTTACCCTCATTCACTATTGTCCGGTAAGCCCATTCAAAAGAGAACAGCAAATCATATAGGAAACTAATTCCTTCTTTAAAACAAGATTAAATCCCACAAACAAGTTATTAAACTATATGTAATATTTACCAGTGGCAACAGGTTTCTGGAAAACAGGATCGAGAGGACTAACTTCTTCAAACTGATTAGACTTATCGGTATAGTCAAGCTGTCTAGAATGTTTAAGCGGGAGCTCATGAAATTTCTCATCTTCAAAAGGGCGCTTGAATCCCATTTTCAACCTGCATAAGGGGTGATAAAAACGTAATAAACTCTAAGGATAGTTTGGAATATGAATCCTTATAAATAGAACAGCAAAGCAAGTAGAATATAAGATTCGGATTCCCTCACACAGATGTAGGAAATGCATGCAACAGACCTTATACAAACCGTATGAAGAATGCCTTAGCTGTAAAAAGTTCCACTTTAGACAAACTATACTGTCATGCTACTTTAACCACAACAAACAACACAAGTAGTAATGGCCCAATGGCTAATGCTTAGAAAAAACAAATGTCACCAGTTAACATGTATAATATTTACCTCTCTAAAAGTGGGAAGCTCAGATAAGGTTTCAGGCACACTGCACAAAGGATGTGACCAAACTTAAACGCCACCAGAAGCTTTAAGTTGGAAAAAAATCGATTATCCCCAAATCAGGATTAACCCTAACCCTAGACTCCGGCTTAACCAAAAATTTAACCAAATTAAGCGTATAATTGATAAGAATTGATCAAATCTACACAAAGTAAGAGAAAGCCCTTTGATAATTTACAGATCTGGCAAGCCCTGAGATAGATCGATAAATAAGAACCCTAGATCTCAATCAATGACGAAAAACACGAAATTAACATCAAAATAGATAGGAAACCAAATAAATAACGAAGGAAAACGATAGATCAAAATATTAAACAACTAGAGAGGAGATCGATAACCCAAACCCTAGATATATACAGATCAATTGAAAAAAAAATACGAGAGAAGATAATATCGAGAGAGGTTCGTGAAGCTATTTTCTAAACAAAGCAGGCCCAATACACTAATTCGATTTTGACCCGTAAAAATCCCTAAAATTGAGCTGGACCCCAAATTTTAAGACCTCCTACTTTATTTTATGAGTCCTTTATCTTTTATAAGTTTTAAACTTCTTTCCTTATTTTTTCCATGTTACAGTGAAAACCATGTTTCAAAACATAATAAAAGCACAAGATTTGTTATCAAATTTGAGGATTCGACCAATATATAAATACTCCTTGTCATACATGTTGGCACCTTCATACCACAGCAGGCATGTCATTGAGCCATGAATCAAGCGGTTTACCAATGGAGTATACAATAAAACCAATCTCACGCAGCTTCACTGCATCTATAATGTTCCTACCATCAAATACAAAAGCAGGTTTCTGCATATTGTCAAAGACTTTCTTGAAGTCCAAGGTTTTAAACTCGTCCCATTCGGTTAAGACACAAAGGCCGTGAGCGTCTTTAGTTGCCTCGTAAGCATCTGAGACAACCTTCACTTGCTCGGAGCTAACTTCAGCTTTAATTTGTTGAAGAGGAACAGGATGATCCCAGTCAAACCTAGCCATGGAAATATCTCTTATGATCTGTTCTTCAAGGACTTGTGGGTCGTATATGCTCAACTTCGCCATGTCAGCAACTAGTCTGTTACAAACATCAATGGCTGGAGTCTCTCTTGTGTCACCTGTGTCTTTCTTGAAAGCAAAACCGAGTATCGCGATTTTCTTGCCTGAGACTGTGTTAAACATGGAAGAAACAACCCTGTTTGCAAACCGGGTTTTCTGATAGTCATTCACCTTTATGACTTGTTTCCAGTAATTAGCTACTTCAGGCAAGCCATTGCACTCACAGATATAGATAAGGTTTAAGATGTCCTTTTGGAAACTTGATCCACCAAAACCAACACTTGCATTCAAGAACTTTGGACCAATTCTAGTATCTGTACCCACAGCATGCGCAACTTGTGTGACATCAGCACCTGTTGCCTCACATAGAGCTGACATAGCATTAACAGATGATATCCTCTGAGCCAAGAATGCATTTGCTGCAAGCTTAGAGAGCTCAGCAGACCAGAGGTTAGTGCAAATGATGTGTTCCATTGGAACCCAATGAGCATAAATATCTCTTAAAGCTTCAATGGCCTTTTGTCCTGCTGGAGTATCCCTACCACCAATTAGCACACGGTCTGGGTTATAAAGATCCTTAATTGCAGTACCCTCAGCAAGAAACTCAGGGTTAGAGAGAATCTGAAACTCTATGCCTTTGCAATTATGAGTCAGTATCTTCTCAATAGCATCAGCTGTTCTCACAGGAACTGTGGATTTCTCAACAACGATTTTGCTAGATTTAGAGACATCAGCGATCATCCGAGCAGCACTTTCCCAGTAAGTAAGATCAGCAGCTTTGCCAGCACCAAGACCTTGTGTTTTAGTTGGAGTGTTGACTGAGACAAATACAATGTCACTCTCAAAGACATGTTTCTCCACATCATTGCTAAAAAGGAGATTTTTCCCTCTGCATTGTTTAACAATATGGTCCAAACCAGGCTCGTAAATAGGTAGCTGATCACTGTTCCAAGCATTGATCCTTTGTATAGAGATATCCACAACAGCTACTTCAATCTCAGGGCACTGAAGAGCCATCACTGCCATGGTTGGACCACCCACGTAACCAGCTCCTATGCAACATATCTTCACCATTTCTGAATTTTTAAAGATTTAGAGGCATAAGCATTATATCAAACTCCTTTTAAGCTACGAATGTAGAAATAATCACTCAAAAAAGGACCTCAAAATATAAACTTAGATTGTATAATCTCCGATCAAAACAAAACGAGCCCATCTTTGATATAAAAGGTTAGGAAACAAAAAATTCTCAAGATTTGAGCTTGGGAAAAAAAAACGAGAATGATCTCTCTCAATTCAAAATAACATAAGAGGAACAGAATGATAAAGAAACGAGTTACATTTTCTAAGAAGAGTTGGAAAAAGAAGAGAAATTTACCTTCTGGGTACTCTTCTTTGGGACTTGAGAGTGAGATTGTGGCCTATGATGAAGAATGAGAGAGAAAGCAAAAGAAAAGCAAGTTGCAGCGAAGACGACGATGGAAATAGCAGAAGATGATGATGATGTCTTTTCTAATTAATGATAAAGACAACTCCTCACTCTCACTCACATTTCTACTTTTTTATTTATTGCTTCACAAACTCCAACCTATAATACCATACGCTTTATTTGTTCAATTTTTGGAGATTAATAGACACTTTTGTATTTAATCTCTCATGTTCACTAGGCTTCATTGGTTAAATTGCTCATTGACAATACCACAAAGGGGTGATCATAAATCTAAAACCCTAAAACCATTTAAAAAATCCGAAATCGAAATCGAATCGGTTTAAGTTCTAAAACCGATCTGATAATGGTTAAATATTTTTTGATTCGGTTTGATTTTGAATTTGAATTCAGTTTTTCTATCCAAAATAAACTGAATTATATAAATCATTTTTCTGTAAATTCTACTCGGATTCGATTGGGACTAGCATGTAGTGAAAAATCGGAAAGTAAACTATATTTCAATAGTTTTGTGCCATCCATAAGACCATAACTAATTAATTATAAAGTTTGTATACATTAAGCGACAATGATAGAAAAAAAACATAAAGGAAAAATCAAGAAGTGGAGTTCAAGAAAGAAGTAAACCAAAGAACAGAGTCCTTAGCATATCTCTTGAGATTGTCTCTGTAATCAACAAAGTAAAGACCAAACCTTGAACTGTAACCAGCTGCCCATTCCCAGTTGTCCAATAACGACCACACAAAGTACCCTTTCACATTGCATCCATCTTCTTTAATCGCAGCTTGTAAACTCATAAGATAATCATGATGGTATCTGATTCTTTTAGTATCCTTGAGAGCTTCTTTTCTTGAGATTAGAATATTGTTTGGATCGTCCATTCCTACACAACACAAACATTCATTACAAAACTCTTTCTTGTAGACAAGGTTCTAAGATGTGTGTGTGTTCTTTAATTACCATTTTCAGTGATAAAAACTGTAGGGTTTCCATATTTAAGTTTGATGTAATTCATTAAGCTTCTCATTCCTCTAGGCACTATGTATAACCATATCGAACTTGCCTATCCAAAACAACAACACCAGCTTAGAAAATTACTATTATAACTAAGTAAAGTAATAAGAAAACATATCTTACCCTATCTCCAATCGTGCTTAAACCCTTAAAAGCTGAAATTTAAAACAAAGATTTTATCAGTAAAGTTTTAAATACTCATGATCACAAGGGGTTTAGTGATGGAGAAGTATGGTTTATACGTTGAGTGACAGTTCCAGAATCAGAAATGGCATCGTGTAGAAGAGTGCCAATGAGATTAGTCTCATTGTTCCTTGCGTAGTAAGTTGTGTAATGATTAATCCCTACAAAATCTAACGAACCCTTAATGAAAGCTGATTGAGATCTTGTAAACACTGGTAATCTGCTTCCGACTCTGCTTCTCATCGAACTCGGGTAATCCCCAAACATTAACGGATCCAAAAACCTAAGTAAGATCATATAATATAATATCACATTGTATAAACTAACATATTATTATGTTGTGTAAGTTTAACTATACCAGCCAAGTTGAAAGTCTTGAGCTCTTTGTGCAGCTTCAATGTCTTTTGTGTTGTTTGACTCCGGTTCATACCACATTACATCAAAAGCTACACCTAACGAACCTCCTTGCTTTGCCTAACATAATTTAATACATCAAAACTATATCTTATTTTTATTTATTATCATGTTTCTATTGACTAACCTTGTACTTTTTTCTATATATATCAGATACGGTTGCGTGAGTTAAAATAACATTGTGACCAACAATGTAAGGTTCGGTCGATGAGTTTCCGGCTCGACAAGTGAGTTTAAATAGAATACTGCAACGACCTGGAGCTTGTAGTCCAACGTCATAACCTTGTATAGCGAATGTATGTGGCTCATTGAATGTAATCCAATGCTTCACTCTATCTCCAAATCTCTGGAAACAAACCTCTGCATACGCTGCAAAATCATTTCTACAAAAAAAAAATTGAGGAATTAAATTATATATATGAAACATGAATGGTTTATGTATTTTTTGTATAAAACGTTACATGATTTGTGGGTTAAGCCAACCAAGGTATCGATCATGAAGTGGTTGAGGAAGGTCCCAATGGTATAATGTCACGTACGGCTCGATCCCTACAACCACAAGTTGATTTATTATTCTCCCA
Source organism: Leavenworthia alabamica (assembly GCA_000411055.1). Classification (NCBI taxonomy): domain Eukaryota; kingdom Viridiplantae; phylum Streptophyta; class Magnoliopsida; order Brassicales; family Brassicaceae; genus Leavenworthia; species Leavenworthia alabamica. The sequence goes on from KE157397.1 coordinate 103,384, forward strand.
AACTTATAAATCTACCTAGTCGGAATTTTAAATTAATATAAACCTTAAAATCATGGAATAAAAATAATAAAATACCTTTAGCAAGTAACGCATCAATGAGTTTGTTGTAATGATCAATTCCGGCTTCATTTATTTGTCCCACGCCATCTAAAAACGACAAATTTTATTATCATAATATCATAAACTCACATAATTTAAATTAAAGAAAAAAATATACATGGAAAGATGCGAGCCCAAGAAATGGAAAATCTATAAGCGTCCATTCCCATGTTCTTCATAAGTTGTACATCTTCCTGTCCTCATATTATATAATTATCGTTTATATTTTCTTTGAAAAATGTATAATTAATTAAGATAAATAGATTTTTATTACCTCGTAACGATGGTATTGATCAACAGCAACATCAGCGTTGCTGAAATCAGTAATTTTACCAAAAGTGTGGGAGAATGTGTCCCATATCGTATGACCTCTGCCATCTGCCTTCACTGCTCCCTCATGCTGCAGTCATTATTGTTGCTCATTAATTTTTATACCAAAGTCCATAATTATTTGCATTTTTAATTCCAGGCCGAAACAAATATAAAGTTTCCTAAATCATCAATTGGGTGTGCTTGGTTAGGTGAGAGAACTTGTAAGAAATAAAGACTTTGGTTTTACTTGACTTTGTATATTGTATATGTTGGGAGAGAAAATATATAAAAGGTGAAATTTGAGAAAATGTGTAAAAGAATTGGTCGTTTGTTTTAAAAAATAAATTAAAAATTGGAAAATCGAAACCACAAGAAAAGGAAGAGTGAGTATTGGGTGCCCGTGAGTGTTAACGTGTCATGCACTGATTCGATTATTGAATCAAGGAGCTCATTTCCAGGAAAAAAAAAAACAAATTCGACACTCTTCAATAAGTGATGATGAAATTTAGTTATTGATTCATGATTGGATCATATTTCAAGAACAAAAACAAATTTGACACATGCGTCAATACAATATAGTCTCTCTCGTCCTCAAATATTGATTATTAAAATTTGTTTGCACAATTTAAAACATAAAATTATTACGATTTTAAATATATTTTTATTAATTATTTGTTCTGGCAAGACTGGCATAATAGTTATTTTAATTATAATTATTTTCAACTATAATATTTTAAAATTTACAATGAACTAATATAAATAAAATCAGAATAAAAAAAACATCAATATAGTGAATTATGTGTTTAGTATTAGAAAAAAGTTTTGGTAAGATGTGAAATCGTGTTTGCTTTTTTAATTTTAGTGTTTTGTTAGGTATACATACATCACCAGGAACACAAAACATATCACATGTTCTTATGTGGCCTATTTTTAGGTCGTTAATCATTTTATTCTGATTTTTTAAAAATTAAAAGAAAAAAGAATAATAAAATAAAAATAGAAAAAAAAGAGAGTGGAGAGAAGAGGGGACCTGGAAAGCAGAGGAAGCGGTTCCGAAAACAAAGCCCTTTGGAAAACTATCTCTGGAAATGTCCACACAGATGCATCTCTTATTCATCATCATCATCAACGTTATCATTATCATGATAAATCTCCTTGAACCCATCTCTTCTTTCAATCTTTTATTGCCCAGTTATATATATTTATGTGTAGATCGAACGAAACTGTTCCAAGATGAATAAGAAAGAAGAGAGACAACAATAAGGAATAGATAAAAAGAGGAGTGCGAGTGAAAAAGGCTAAGTGAGGAGTATCTATTTATAGGATGGAAAAAGTAAGAATGGTAACTGAATCATGTATTTTTAGTAGATTTAATTTGTATTTCAAATACATAAATAAACCATGTGTTATTCGATTATATATTTTGAAAGTAATATAGCATATATGGTTAATGAATTAAGTATTTATTTGTTAATTTTAAAATATATTAAAACATGTGTTTTAACCAATCTTTTATGTAGTATTTTCAATATTTCTCAAATTAAAATATATTTTTTAGTTTTAAATCTTAATTTAATAACATTCTTGAAAAATATGAGATCTTTTGATATCCTCAAATAAAAATGAAGGTTTAGATTTTTTAGGAATTAAATAATAATTATAATCACTACTTCCAGGGGACAGAAGTCATAGAACATATCTTACAAAATACACAATTGAAAATTATTAGAAGAACAAAACATGGAAAATCTGGTCCACATTGGATAAATTTGCCGCAAAGAAAAAAAGAAAAGAAATAGTCGTTGTATTAAATTATTCGATGTCAACAATTTGACATTACAACTCTTGTAAGTTTTCATATTTTATTTTACAATAATAATAATAATAATAATAATAATAATAATAATAATAATAATAATAATAATAATAATAATAATCTGGTAATATATTTAAATATGTTTCCAAAAACAATAAGGGGATGTATTAAACTAGACATTTTGAGTGATTTGATTTAAAATCACAAATCATGTGTTATTGGAAGATAGATTTTAAAATAGTTATTAAAATCTAATGTTATTGGATTAGTGATTTTGAAAAAATTATTAAAATCTACTATTATTGGAAATGATATTAGAATTTGATTTTAAACTCTCATGTGAGATTTTTAGGGATTTCTTTTTTAAAATAAAAATATCAAAATCTCATGTTTTAGGTAGGATTTCATAAAATTTAACAATAAAATTTCAAATTCATCAAAATTCAACCAAATCATTTCAAATCTCACTAAAAATCAAATCACTCAAAATGTTAAAGTTGAATACACCCTCCTAGATAAAGATACTTGTTGACTGGCATGGCATGAAACATAGTATTATTTTCTTAACAATTATGGGTTAAATATTATTTTCTTAACCTTAACAAAATTGCCACCATTACTGAGAGTCTGAGAATTAATGGTCGATCTTTTTACTTTTTAAACCGAACTATTTGCTGTGAAAACCATATTTTTATTTTATTTTTGGTTTAAAAGCTTAAGGTTTTTTTCTGCATAAATTACAAGCACTTTGGTTCATTTGTCAAAATACTGAGTATCATTAGCCTAGTGATCAAACCTTTTTCAAGAATTTTCTTTTAAGACACTTTTTTATCAAAGAAAAAGAAAAAAAAAAAAAAAAANATTAATATTGTTTGTGGTAGTGTTGTGGGTCCCTTTTGGTTGTTCCCATTGGCTTTGATGAAATAGTTCTCTAGGAATTCTAAATGATATTTTTCTTTGATCAACTTGGCTATCTTTGTTTGATAAAAACAACGATAACTTATGTCACTAGTTACACGCATCTCAATGTTATTGTTCCTATGATAAGCACACTATTTCATTTGATTTATGAATAAAGAAGCTAACAAGTGGGAATAATCATAAGTCACTCGTAAAGTCATTGAATTGCTTAACACACAATTTATTTTTTATTTAAGAAAAGAAAGTGGATGGATGATTGCGGCTTAGATTCACACTAACAAGTCAATGACCAACAGCTCACTTCTGTATTTTTAATGCAATTACGCTACCCATTGACACACTTGTGTGTTCATACGCACATATCCATACTCCATTCGTCAATGATCTGAAAACTATTTTTTACACAAGCTCTACAAACAAGACTTTTATTATGGTAAGATTCTCCCAAACCCACCAACCAAGCGGCGTCTGAATATGATGAACATATTCATATGATCACCGACCAGAGTTTCAGATATGTGAAGAAGTCAACACCGACTTGTATTCACTTGAGAGTTGAGACATTTCATTATTCAAAACGGCATGGAGATGTTTTTTTCTTTTTAACAATTTTGTGTAACATATTTCTTAGAAACAAAGGGCAGAACAGAGATGTATCTGTTCAGTTCTTCCTTCCTTCTGACAAGATTATGTGATAGCCATGCCTGAAATCACATCATAGTCATTATTATCATCTACTAAATTAAGCTAAATTCAGGTTTTGAGATTGAAGAAAGAATGAGAAAGGATATGTGGATGACATACGTTGATTTGAAGGGTGCACTGGTGACTCCAACAGGTGTGTTGAAGGCTACATCTTGGAATGGACCAGCCATCTTTCCCCTTGGGAACCATCCAAGATCTCCTCCTTTTTTCCCTGATGGACACTCTGAGTACTCTGCTGCAATCTAAGATATAGTTCCACACAACCTGAGTTAATATAATATTCTCCATCATACATTAATCATTTAAAAACATCTAGCAATCAACTATGAGGTATTGAAACGGGGTTTCGGCAGTTATGTAGATGTGATAGCTAGACTATCATAGCCTTGATGTTTTAACTCGAAGACAAAAAGAAGAAGAAGAAGAAGAAGCAAAAACTAGGATGTTTAACCTTTGCAAACTCAGCAGGAGGAACCTTGTCTCCATTGCTCAACCAACCATCCTGCAACTTTTTGTAGGCTTCGTTGATCTTGCCTTGCTTTTCACACAAAACATGTCTTGCTGAAACAAAACCATTGCAAAACGATGAACAACATTTCTATGCTTTTGTACTACAAAATGCTAAAAGTTGTAAGAGAATTTTTGGATCCATAAATGTATAAACGTATTAGACAGAGATATGAACTGAAAAATAAAATAAAACCTTTAACATAAGTGCAGGTCCCAAGACCATCAGCAGCTTTTCCTCCTTTGCCTTTACCCTTGGAGGCACCTTCATCACTGCCACTTGCTTGCTTTCCTTTACCTTTCCCACCAGCTTTTGCGTCCTTACCCATCTACTTAAACACATCAAAACATAACCCATGATTATCTTCAGAAAACCCTGGAATTTGAAAGCTTTAAAACCCTAAGTCCTAAAAAAACTCGATTAGAAACTCAATAGCCAAAAGCAAGTGATTTGGAATCCATATTGAAAGCAGATACTTGGTAAGCTCAGATCCATCAAATTCAAACTGATCAAAGAGCAACAAGATTGCAGATTAAAAAACCGAGTAATGTCAACAACATTCGGACCAAGCGAAACGCAAGGAGCTCAGAATAGAATCATATAACCCAATTCTCAGTTTTCAATATCCATAGCCTCGCAAATCAGAGAATTGATCAACAATTAACAAAACCCCATCTTCTCCATCGGAGAAAATACAAAACGAAACTATATCTATTGAAATAAATAAACAATAACTATGATTAAGAAGCCAATAAAGTTTACAGAGACGAGAACTTTACCTTGACGTTCTTCTTCTATGAGATTGAATTGAACGAATCGAGCAGAGTATGAGAATAAAGAGAGATTTCTTTGTGGAATTAGAATATTAACTCATACTCACTCATGGATGTGGGCTTAGCCCATACTGTTGGGCTTTAATTATTTTTAACAGTTAATTTAGTATATGTCGTACACAGTTGTCACAACATTATCAAATAGCACAACACAACTTTTCTCACTAATTTGTTTCACAGCTTAAACCAACACTATCTCAAGCTTACCAAACTTCTTATAGCTCTCTGTTTCTTTATCAGTATTTTGGAGCTGTACAAAAAGTGGATTTACATAAGCTAATAACAAGTAGCTTATATTCAAATATGAAGCCATGACACAGTCAGTGATACAAGGAGTGCCTTAAAATCCTAAACAATTCAATGGTTACGAAAGTTAAAGAAAATAGCATAACTATAAACCTAACAAAGCTTAAGTTACTCTACTCACATCTTGCGTAACATAACAGTGTGTGATTTTACACTACAATCTTATAAGTGATGCTGTAACAATGACATTACCTTCTTCCCCACACCCGTTTAATCTAAACTTCAGACAACCATTGCTTTCCAAACAAAGCATGTGTGTTTTTGCAGAAGAAACTGAAAGTTTTTACTTACAAGGTCAGATTGGTTTTATGGCTGAACTTCTCTATCTCTCCTCCTCTCTCTTGTAGTCATCTTCTCCCCATACCTTTGGAATATGTCAGCCAAATCAAACAAGCTCACTTCTCTAAGTTTCTTCGCCATCTCTTCAAACATAACCACACCTTCCTCATTAGAATAACAATGCAAGAACTTGCTATAATCAAATCTAGGAACTTCAAGCCCTCTTTTCATAGTTCTCTCAACATACTTTGCAGTTTCCAACCGTTTCCCCGCCTTGATCATACCTCCAACAAATATTGTATCGAAATTCACCAACGGGTCTGGTCCTTTCCTTCCTCTTCTCCCTAAATGTCCTTGCAGCAACATAAGATATGTATGCATTATAGGCTCACACCCTCTCTGTATCATCTTCCTGAAAACCTCTGTTGCTTTGTCTGCACGTTTAATCTTTACCATCCCTTTTATCAACGCATGATAGATATTAATATCCGGGTTTTCAATCTCCTCGACTATCTTATATGCCTCTGCAAATCTTCGTTTAACCAACAGCCCATAAATTATAGATGCCCAAGTTAAGTTATCCACATGTACACCTCTTTGACGCATTTCATCGAACACCTTGTGTGCCATATCAATCCTCCCATTTTTGCACAACCAATCGATCATAATCCTGTAAAAAGATCCATCTAAGTCTCCACCTTTTTTAGAAACCATCACGTAAAAGACCTTGGAAGCTTCATCAAACTGGTTTTTCTTTAGAATTGTTTCCATAATCTTTTTACCAGCTTCAATATCTATATCAAATCCTTCGTCCATCATTAAATTCCAAAGTTTTACAGCTTCAATCAAATCACCAACATGGCAAAATCCTTCAATCATTGTCCTATAAGTAATCTCATCTGGTTTAATACACTCTTTTAGCTTACTAACAACAAACTTAGCTTCTTCCACAAGCTTCTCCTTACACAGAGTCGCCACTGCCCTATTTAGTGTTTGCAAATTATATAAATATCCAAACTCATTCATCAGATGGAAAAAGTTAACACATTTCTTTAACTCTCGAGCAGAAGCAAGTGTTTTCAACACAATCCGAAACGTTTTATCATTAGCCAATCCACGTTTCCCTGTTTCTAGAGCAAATTCCCAAAAAAGATCCATGTTTCTTGCTTTGCCGATAATGTCAAGCATCTTATTAATGGTAGTAGAGGTGTGGGTGAAATCAGGGTGGTGAGCTAGAGAATAGAGGAAAAAACGGTGAACCGGACGCCATGAGAGTGGGAAATTGTTGCAGACTTGGAGAAAGAACTCGTGACTGAGTTGAAACTTCGTGGAGGAAAGCTTCGAGATGAGACGTGAATCAGGCGAGTTCTGTTGCTGGTAGAGAATTGTACAAACTCGGAGGAGATGCTCCTGGTTTATCGGTGTGATAGTTGTTGGAGATAACTCGGTAGTGAATCGCCGGTTAAGAATGAAAAATCTCCGAACTGGGTTTCCAATGTTAAGCATCCTCCGAGAAGGATGGCCGGCGATGGGATAAGCTTTTTTCCGACAAAACAGTGAAACACAATAGAAAAAAGGAGAGAAACAAAAAAATTCGACAAAAGTAAGTGAATATTGAAAAAATAAAAATAAATGAAAATTAGGGTAAACCGCAACTGAGTATTAACTAAAAAGTGGAGATGCGGGGGATCGAACCCCGTGCCTCTCGCATGCAAAGCGAGCGCTCTACCATTTGAGCTACATCCCCAACTGATTTTTAATTATCATATTTAATTCAATATAAGAGACTCTGACATATTACACGTTGGAGTGAAGCGAAACGTTCGTTAAATTAGTTAGAATGAATTACGCAGACACTTAGGCACGCTCGGAACTAAAGGTTGAGATTCAGTCTTCTTCCGCCATTCACGAACCATCTTCAAACAACTTATTATTTTTCTCTTCTCTTCCAATCATTATATTCTTTATTTATTATCTCGACGAAGAAAACAACAATAACCAAAAAAACTCTGTTTTCGTAAATTATTCAGACAAAAATGTCATCATCAGAATCCGACAAAGAAAGAGAGACCTTAGTCTACATGGCTAAGCTCTCCGAACAAGCCGAGAGATATGACGGTAACATATTAACCCTATTTTTTATTTACATTTATAAGAGAGAATCTATCTATAGAGAATATGTTAATGAATATGTAGAGATGGTGGAGACGATGAAGAAAGTGGCCAAAGTCAACAGCGAGCTTACTGTGGCAGAGAGGAATCTGTTATCAGTTGGTTACAAGAACGTGATCGGAGCAAGACGAGCGTCATGGAGAATAATGTCTTCAATCGAGCAAAAGGAAGAGTCTAAAGGCAATGAATCAAATGTGAAATATATCAAAGGTTATCGTCAAAAAGTAGAAGATGAACTCGCTAACATTTGTCAAGACATTCTCAACATCATTGATGAGCATCTTATTCCTCATGCTACCTCTGGAGAAGCCACTGTGTTCTACTACAAGATGTATGATAACTTAAACACTCTCTTCACATCTGTAAATGAAACTTAAACAATTGATTTGCATTTTGAAATCTTTGTTAGGAAAGGAGATTATTACCGTTACTTGGCTGAGTTTAAGACAGAACAAGAGAGGAAAGAAGCAGCTGAACAATCATTGAAAGGCTATGAGGTATCTTAATATGTTCTTTCTTAATCAAACACTTGTAGATTAGGATAATTTTTTGGTCTGATAGCTCTATTTTGATTAGGCTGCAACACAATCTGCAAGCACTGAGCTTCCTTCAACTCACCCGATTCGGCTTGGTCTTGCTCTTAACTTCTCTGTTTTCTACTATGAGATCATGAACTCTCCTGAGAGGTTCTCATTCATTAGTAAAAACATTTGATTCCCATAATAAATATTGTCAACTTTGTTGTAAATGTGAAAAAACTGTTGTAGAGCTTGCCATTTGGCAAAGCAAGCCTTTGATGAGGCGATTGCGGAATTAGATACTTTAAGTGAGGAGTCATACAAAGACAGCACTTTGATCATGCAGCTTCTGAGAGACAACCTCACTCTCTGGACTTCTGATCTTCCTGAAGATGGAGGTGTGTTTTTAAATCATACAACATACATAATGTCTCAAAACGTTTGAGGTTAAGAAATGGTTTTTGTATTGTTTTTAGGAGAAGACAACATCAAGACCGATGAACCTAAGCAAGAACAGGCTAAGTCTACAGAAGCGACTGAGGTAATTAATTCACTTATAAAAGGAGTCTGAAAATGTTCTTGTTGGGTGAAGCTCATGTAGTTTGTGTTTTGTTGCTTGATTGTTTCAGAACTGATGAAAGGTTTTGGCAAGTTGAATGAGATTAGATCCAATGCCCAAAAATGGGATCAGAGACCATTGAAATACAATCCTAAATTGTTTATTTTATTGTACTATTTACTTTGTTGTCAATTTTCATGTGATTTGAGTCTTTTATGTTATTCAATTATATTATGATTTGATCAGATATGCTTTTGCTGTTTCTACATTTTCAAAATACAGATCAATCAACATGAAAAGAGTGAAACCGCAGAACAAAAAACTTGGTATGAGTAAAACTCTTAAAGAGTATAAAAGATGATATCACTGTTGATGGTTTTGTAGATGTTAAAACTGCATAAATCATAAATGTACAGAGGAAAATTTACCATAAGAGCAGATAGATAAGAGAAGATAAATGAAACAGAGATCACCTTCTCCTTGCTGTATTATTATTCTTCCTTATCAAAGTAACTCTGAGGCAATGAAAACTCTTCCTCTTGTTTCAAAATGTCTGTGTCCTCATCATCTGACTTCTGTAAAACTTCAGAGGTCAAGTCCAAAGCAGTATATGAAGGGAACCTAAAGCTATGGGACATAACAAACAATGCGTATTTGTTGTAATTACTAGATTACTACTACTCACCAGCATCTCGATGTTGTAGAAACGATTCAGTAGCTGCAGAACCTCATCAACTGTGAACTGTCTTTCAAAGCTATGGAAAAAGAATCGTTGTTAGAAGGACTTAAAAGGATCATATGGATTGAAGTGTGTAAGAAACAGAGCACAAACCTTCTTCCAAGATATTTCATTAGACCATAGAGAATAAAGTGACGATGTATGCCTATACATACCATTCATAATCACATTAGTATAAAGCAAGAAACCTGATCATCATTATTGATTATCATCTTAAAATGATGGTGACCACAATGATATAATGCAGTTATCTTGATTGATATTTGCGTTGTGAAAACTTGCCTTGGAGTTTAATGAGATGATAGATTTCAAGAGCTTCTAATAAACTCAGCTCCAATTCAACCTCTGACTGATCCCGAGAATCCAATCCAATACAAGAGGAAACTTTAAAATCTCAGAACAATTAAGAGTAGTAACAATGGCAGAGCGAATGAGTTGATAAAAAAAATAGAGACCTTGGAGAGAGAGGAAGCAGACATGCCGTCTTCGTCTTCGTCTTCTTCTTCTTCTTCATCGTCTTCATCTTCTTCTTCTTCATCTTCTTCTTCTTCTTCTTCTTCTTTCTCTGTACTTCCGTCATTTTCGTCTGTTGTTCCACTCCCCATCTTCTTCTGAAATTTTAGGGTTTGTTTTTTCTCTTTGATCCTTAGTTGAAATGATTTTGAAAGCTGTTTGTGAATTGTGAAACAGAGAGCTTCTTCTCCAACTACTTTGTTGGATCTCTGAATTTGAGCCGGCCCATTATCATGGCCTTTTTTTGTGTATCATCTTTTCAGTTCTCACAAGGTTACAATAACTAAAATACAGTCATACAGATGAGATGACACAACAATAGTTAATTCAAAATGGAAACTGATGTTATTATTACCAAAATCAATATTACTAAAAACTAGTAGATTTAGATAAGAAACATAAATAAAATATAGAAACAATCCAAAAACATTTACCCTAAGTTATAAATAAAATACAGAGCAAGGTTGTTCCTTACGTTAGCAGTAGCTGAAGTCTATAGCTAATAGCTATCATCAACTCAAACTTGAAAAATTTGTCCTCGACATGGCTCCCTCGCTAAGCCGCTTTGCCTTAAAAGTACTTTGGAGTTATACTATTCCCAGTTTTGTGTTTGTTTTTTTTATTTTTAGTTGTTTTTCTCTACTATTTTCATGCTTTAACGCTACAACAATCAAACTATTTTACTTTTATATCTTTATTTTAAGCTAATATGTACACATAAAGCCATACCACAATACTATGTGCGTCGACCGACCATTCACTCCGATCCTTATTACTATCATACCGGAGCTCCATTCACAAGCAACTCAACCACCGGAACTCCACTCATCGGCAATTCAACCATTAGCACACCCGCTTCCAGTGATAGGCCGACCTCATCTTCTTTTGCATTTCCTGAAACTAATATGGGACCGTCCTCATCAAGCATTAGTGATGGAGAGAAGCTCTCCGT
>KE157397.1:114883-128852 GCA_000411055.1 Leavenworthia alabamica
GGTGAGATCATCTCAAATGATGAAAATGGCTACAAAGTTTTCTTTCTTCCACTATTTTTCTTCTCACTTTTCTAATATCTCTAAAATTGTGACTCTTTTTTCGTGTTCTATTAGTATTTTGGTTCATATAAACCTTAATCAAGAGCTTAAAGCTTTTGCTTGCTTTTGTAAATCCAGAAAAAAATTGTGATGTACGAGTTCATAAATTAGTATGTAGCTAAAACAAGAAAATTTGGATGGGTGGGACCTTGTTTACGGCCAAGACAACGTATGCAAGTTATTTTGACTATCTCAAAATCTGATTTATAAAACAGTTAATAGTTCCTACTCCTAGTATAATGGAACTGAGCATAGGAATAATATTCACCTAAAAAAAGAAACGCTAGAAGGAGGGGTCGAACCTCCGACCTTGTGGTTAACAGCCACACGCTCTAACCAACTGAGCTATTCCAGCTTTTATTAACATTAATAGTAAATATTTATATGTACCAAAATGTAAAGAAAAATGAGTTAACTCGTTACTAAGCTCTAATGAGTTTACGCGGTTTAGATAGAATTGTCACTAATTCGCAGGTAACTAATGACGAGGTAACTCGTTTTAATTTAACGATGTTTTTTAGGACGTGACAAGAAAACTTTGTTGTTCCCTGCCTCCCTTTATATTCCTCGTGAAGTTCAAGAATAATCATTAAAATCATTAATAATTTACAACAACACAAACGTAATCGAAAAAACCATCTGTGTATTTCTTAATCGAGGAAAAATAATCGATGTTTCTGTTATGAAAAGTCTATTACAAGTACCTTTCAACAAGAAAAGAAAAAAGTCTATTTCAAAATTTTCGGCTATTTTAAAATCATTAATAATTTACAACAACACAAACGTAATCTATTAACTTTTGAATTCAAGGAGGAAAAAAATGAATATAACCAGGAATGGGAAAAAAAAAACTCAGGTCAAATATATCTTTTGCATACAAATCAACAAAACTTAATCTAAGTCTTTTCTATAAAAGATAGGTTTCTTGAAAATATTAATGGTCTATCACCTTACGTTTCCGTTTATAAAATCTCTGATAGCCAATTTTTTTTCCATTAATGAAATTTGCAGTATATACACATGCACTAGATACCATAACATACTCATATCGTGCATTGTGATTTCGTTTTATTAATATTCAAAGATAATAATGGATAAGATAATAGAAAAAGAAAATTCAAAGTCAAGCTACATTTTGACAAAATACAAATTCAAAGTAAACCTATATGATAAAAGAGAAGTCATTTTAAAATAAACTTTCTCACTACATTATTATTTATAAACTAAAATCCTAACAGAGACATAAAATCTATACAAAGATAAAATAGAAAATGAAAAAGACACTCTCTGTTTTGTGTCTTGTTCTTATTGTTTCTGTCTTAGAAGCTGCAATAACGAAACCAAATATTGGAAACTTCATCGGATGCCTTCAATATCAGACTAATCCAGAGGATTCAATCACCGATGCAATCATCATCGCCGATAACACCACTACCTTCTTGTCTTCTTACTTATCCTACACGAAAAACAAGCGATACTACAGCCCTAATTACGAAAAACTACTAGCCATCGTAGCGGCAAAACATGTATCTCATATTCAAGCCACGGTGGTCTGCGCAAAGACTACCGGTATACAACTTCGTATACGAAGCGGTGGTCATGACCTCGAAGGCCTTTCTTACAGGTCCTCTGTGCCATTTGTCATTCTCGATATGCACAATCTCAGGTCTATTACTGTTGACGTGTTAACCAAGAAAGCATGGGTTCAAGCTGGTGCGACCTTGGGAGAGCTATACGTAAAGATTAACGAGGCGAGCCAAACGCTAGCGTTCCCAGCTGGCGTGTGTCCTACGGTAGGAGTAGGAGGACACATAAGCGGTGGCGGATATGGAAATCTAATGCGAAAATTCGGAATCACAGTGGATCATGTCATTGATGCTCAACTAATTGATGTGAACGGCAAGCTCTTGAATCGAGCTACCATGGGAGAAGATCTCTTTTGGGCGATTCGTGGCGGTGGTGGTGCAAGTTTTGGAGTTATCCTCTCTTGGAAAATCAACCTCGTCGAGGTTCCAAAGATCCTAACAGTGTTTAGGGTTAACAAAACATTGGAACAAGGAGGTACTGATGTTCTCTATAAATGGCAGCTTGTAGCTACCAAGTTTCCTGATGATCTATTCATGAGAGCTTGGCCTCAGATCGTAAATGGAACAAAACAAGGCGAGAGAACCATCGCAGTTGTGTTCTATGCTCAGTTCTTGGGTCCAGCCGATAAGCTACTGACAATAATGAATCAGAGGTTGCCTGAACTAGGGCTAAGACATGAAGATTGTCATGAAATGAGCTGGTTTAATACGACGTTGTTTTGGGCTGATTACCCAGCCGGTACACCGAAGAGTGTTCTCCTAGAGAGGCCAACGAATCCAGCTTTCTTTAAGAGCAAATCTGACTACGTTAAAAAACCAATCCCACAAGAAGGATTAGAGAAGCTTTGGAAGAAAATGTTTAAATTCAAGAATACTGTGTGGATGCAATTCAACCCTTACGGTGGAGTGATGGACCGGATTCCGTCGACGGCCACAGCGTTTCCTCACCGGAAAGGAAACATGTTAAAGGTTCAATACTCTACAGTATGGTTGGACGCAAACGAGACAAAGACTAGCTTGAGTATGATGAATGAGCTTTATGAGGTTGCGGAACCGTACGTGTCAAGTAACCCAAGAGAAGCGTTTTTTAACTACAGAGACATCGATATTGGAAGCAATCCGAGTGGTGAGACAAATATTGGTGAGGCTAAGATCTATGGAACTAAGTATTTTTTGGGAAATTTTAAGAGATTGATGCGAGTTAAAGCTAAGTATGATCCTGATAATTTCTTCAAGAACGAACAGAGTATTCCTCCTCTTCCTGTTATGTAGTAAAGTTACTTTTTTATTAGATTTAATAATTACCAGTGTAATCATGACTTTATGAGCCTCTGGTTAGTTCTGAAAAATTTATGGGCTTATATTATTAATTAAATATATTGGCTTATTTTTAAGCAATAAATATCAGGATCTACATACTAAAATGATAGATCTGGTCGAGCTGGATTCAGATTTGAATAATAGGATTTTTCAAAACATATATTTGGATATGAATTTTGTTTTTACTCTTTTCTACCGATATCTAGAATTAGATATCATAATCCGTTTAGATATTCGGAACATGATATCTAGATTCGTAGTCGAATACTCATATTCGTTTTGAAATTGGATATCATAAACAAAATATCAAATAATACTTTTAGTAATTATAAACTTTAAATAAATTTAAAAATATAAAACATTAGTTTATAAAATAGATCCCTTACGTACTGAAAGATGTAACTAAAAGATGTACTCTTTAAAAAAAAATATTTGTTTAAAAAGCAATTACAATGCTAAATCAAAATTTCATTATATTTTCTTAAATTACAATATAATTTTCTACAAAATTACAATTATTTCAACTCAGGAATGTTCACGTATGGTCAGAGCCCATCTATACATGGAGCGTGACCATGAAAAGATTAGTGAAATTTCACAACCATCCCACAAAGTGGAGCACTACCAATCAATCTTTTTGGGATAATTGAGTAGAAGCTAGAAGAAATAGACTGAAATAAATAAGAATAATAAAATATTAAAGGTGGTATATACACTATTTAAAGGGTAAACTAGTCATTAGCCACAGTAGTTTCATATTAGGGTCGCAACCACTCAAGGAAGTAGCCGCATATAACAGTACAGTGCTAACTTTAAACTGAAGTGTGGCTTCCAGAGTCTGAGAAAAAAAAAGCAGCAAATCGATCAATTCTTCGGCATCCAAAACTGGTAAGCATCGTTGAATCACCTCTCTGGTTTCTTCGAATTGTTTATCCGAATGCTCATGCCTTATTTTCGTTACTGGTTATGTACTTAATTTTGATTTTATTAAATTTTAAAAGGCTTAAGGTTTATGTTCCCTTTCACGATTGCGACTAATCGGATCAAGTAATTTTGATTCTCGCATATATAGTCTCTAGTTGTTTTAAAAAACTCAGCAACAAATTTTTGTGGAGTCGTGATGCTTGAAAATAAAAACTACGATAATCTAGTGATTTATGATGATTAATATCTTATGCTCCAATCCATACTTTACTGAAATTAGAGAGACGCGTATGCCATTTTTCATTGGTAAGAAATATTAGATTACTTAAAAGTCACCTGTCACTAATGTTAAATTGCCAAAATTGCTTTATAGAATATGAATGTGACAATACAAGTATTGGTTTATTACCTTTATATTATTAAGACAAATAAATAGAAGAATTGTTCAAGCTATTAGATACAAACCATAGATGGACACCACCGAACCTAGAATATTTGGGCTTCTTCATTGAAGGTTACCTTCTGATCGGTTAAAGTAGTTTCAAAATTCTCACCAAATTGCTCAGTGTATAGTTTCAAGGTATAGAGAAACGTGATGCGGCCATTCCACGATTTATTATATGGTGATCATTGTTTTTGCTTGATGGTTTTAGTTTGAAACTGGAGGCAAATATATATAGTTTAGCCTGGAGAATAGATAATTTAAATGATCAAGATTTTAAATTATATACGATAGTTATAAGATTTTAAAAATTAAGACTGTGATTTGGTTGGGTAAATTTTAAATATTTTCAGTTTTGATTTTCTTAATAGAATTCAGGTTGAACACTGACCAATTTGAAGACAGGAATAACTAAAATTTCTAGCGTCACTGTAAGTTTACATATATTTATAGATTATAGATAAATGGGGTATCATATCAGTCTATATATCTTTGTTCATTAATAAATGATATAATCTTTGTTTTACATAAAAAAAAACTATAAAAGAACCAGTTTAGGTTAAAGGCTAGATTTAAACAATGGTAAATTTAAATCTGATCATATAATAAGATAAACTATTATCATGTTTGGGCTCAATTGACATTTAGGTTTTTAGGTTATTTGGAAGTTTAGTATATTTTTTGGGTTTTACATTTTATGGCATGTTTAGATAAAATATGGCATGTTTACATTTTAATCCGGGAGGAATCATTATTTTTATTTGGACTAAATAAACTTTATATTAAATAAAATAATGCAGTGGCATAAGCTATATTTGTAAAACGCACGTACTAAATGTGCGTTTGCCCTGCCCGAGTTTCGTTTTTTTATTCTAAAGATTTTTTCATAAAAATAAAACGATGTCGTAGCTTATTAGGGGTTTTCCGTGAACGGTTCAGCTTTAAAATTAGAAACCGGTTCTCATAATGGGTTTGGATTGCGTTTTATCGGTTCACCAGTCTGCCTTTTTTTTATAAGAACCTAATAAGTGCTTAAACCTAAATTATAGTAGACCAAATATGTATTTGCAGAAGAGTTAGGAGTTAAGACACGAGCACATCATCATCCCTTCAAGTTGCTTTTCTTAAATCAAGCTCAACTAAATTACTCCTGTTGTTCAATTTCTTGCCCGCTTCGAAAAACTTTCGCACTACATTGAGGTAATCTCGGTGATTTTTGTTTGGGATGCCATCAATGGCGCAAGGAGAACTCAAGAGTTCTGTATTAAATTCTAAGCCGAAACCTAAATCTCCAACTGCTTCTCTCTTCAGGTTAATCTCTTACTTTTTTCTATTATAATTTCCAACAAAAAGATTGAATTTTTATCATAATGATTTGTTAAATTGACTTATCACAGCATGAGGCAAAAGATAGCAGAACATAGAAAGTCTCTTCCTATTGCTTCAGGTTCGAGTTTATATTTGGTTCTCTCTTCTTTTTCCAAGTTCTGTTTGTGATATTTTTATGGCTATGGAGACTAATTTCTGATTGGTGACTGTCTCTATCTTAATACAGTTGAGAAACGTCTGATTGAGGAAGTTCAAAAGAATGATATTTTGATCATCGTTGGTGAAACTGGTAGTGGGAAGACTACTCGTATGTAATTTGATGCTTATTCTCAAGTTACTTTGCTTCTGAAAATTAAAAAGTGAATGTATTAAGTTTTTGATTCTGATCATATGTTTTTTTTTAATTCCCTCACATGAAGAATTACCTCAGTTTCTATACAATGCTGGATTCTGTCGAGAGGGAAAGGTTGTAGGGATAACACAGCCAAGGCGTATTGCTGCTGTGACTGTTGCTAAAAGAGTAGCTGAGGAATGTGATGTTGAGTTGGGTCAAAGGGTTGGCTATTCCATTAGGTTTGATGATACTACTTCTAGCTCAACAAGGTTGAAATACATGACAGATGGATTATTGTTGAGGTAAAACAAAGCTAAAAACCATATTTTAGACTTGTAGCATAGTTTTATGATATCTCTTTTCTAACAAAAATCTTTTGTCATATTCTTCAGAGAAGCGCTGCTAGATCCACATCTTTCTAGATATTCAGTTATTATTGTCGATGAAGCGCATGAGAGGACGGTTCATACTGATGTTCTGTTGGCCTTGTTGAAAAAAGTACAGAGGGCTCGGTTAAAGTCTGTTGGTGAGAAAACTGAGTTTGGTATTATATCATCAGAGGTAGAGACAAAAACAAAAGATGAGAATGGTCCTCAGCAGAATGGTGTATTAAGAGGTTGTCAAGGTAGAAAGTTATCTCCATTGAAGCTGGTCATTATGTCTGCTAGTTTAGATGCACGTGTTTTCTCTGAGTATTTCGGTGGTGCCAAAGCTGTTCATGTGGAGGGTAGACAATTTCCTGTTGACATTCTGTACACTGTTCATCCTGAATCAGATTATGTAGATGCAGCCTTGGTCACTATATTTCAGGTTATTGAATTTGTGACCACTATCAACATTTGGAGATGAAAATTTTGAATTTTTTTTAGTATGCTAATTCTGTGTCTGGTTCAACTTTGTAGATTCATTTGGAGGAGAAGCCAGGTGACATACTTGTTTTCCTCACTGGGCAAGATGAGATTGAATCTGTTGAGAGACTTGTCCGAGAAAGACTTCAACATTTACCTGAAGACAAAAGAAAGCTACTGCCACTTACTATCTTTTCTGCTCTTCCATCAGAGCAGCAAATGCAAGCTTTTTCCCCAGCTCCGACAGGTTTTCGTAAGGTTAGAAAAGTGCATCTATCGTTTGCTTATGTTTGGAGATTTGGTTGTCAATTGTGTTGAGATGATAATAATTCTAAGGTATTTGCAAAATTTTAGGTGATTCTAGCTACAAATATAGCAGAGACATCGATTACAATTCCTGGAATAAGATATGTTATAGATCCTGGGTTTGTTAAGGCGCGGAGCTATAATCCAAGCAAAGGCATGGAGTCACTTGATGTTGTTCCAGCATCAAAAGCACAAACGCTTCAAAGAAGGTACCATGTTCTACATTTAGTTTTTTCTTGTCTTTTATTTCAAGATGGGTTGATGGTTGGCAAAAGTTAGGACTTATACCTGCAATTATATTTGATTTCTTTGGCTTTTACTTAAGTGGACGAGCAGGGCGTGAGGGTCCTGGGAAGTGCTTTCGTCTTTATCCAGAGAGGGAATTTGAGAAACTGGAAGATTCAACCAAGCCAGAGATCAAGAGATGCAATCTCTCAAATGTCATTTTGCAGCTGAAGGCTTTGGGAATTGATGATATACTTGGATTTGACTTTATAGATAAACCTTCAAGGTACTTCCTTTTGTTGTATATATCTGTCATTTTCTTATACTGAGAATATTGGTGATTCGTTTTTTTTTTGGTTGCCATAATTTATGTCTTTGAAGGAAGTTAGATTCATAGCTGAAGTTTCTACTTTAAATGTTTTTTCATTAACACTTTCTTGATCTAGATTGTCATATGCTGTTAAACAGGAGTTCAATAGTAAAAGCATTGGAAGAATTACGCTTGCTTGGTGCCTTGACGGATGATTGTAAGCTAGAGAATCCCGTTGGCTACCAAATGTCACGGCTCCCATTAGATCCTGTCTACTCCAGAGCTCTTATTTTGGCGAATCAAATGAACTGTCTGGAAGAAATGCTGATCACTGTTGCAGTTCTCACTGTTGAGTCCATATTTTATGATCCACGTGAGAAGAGAGAAGAGGTGAGTAATACCAATGGACCGGAGACACTAACATTTCGTTTAATTCTTAACAATTGATTAAACCAGATGCTTTTATTTGTTTTTTCACCAGGCAAGGGCCTCAAGAAACCACTTTGCTAACGTTGAAGGAGATCACCTAACTTATCTTAGTGTTTATAGGGAGTCGGATGAATTCTTGCAAAAGAGAAAAGTAGCCGGCAGTGAAAACAAAATCGATAAAATTATGAAAAAATGGTGTAAGGAAAACTTTGTCAATAGCCGTTCGTTGAAGCATGCCCGTGACACATATAGGTTGGTCATGCCTTCCTCTTAGATAACTACTGTTATATGACTTATGGTGAATTATGATAATCACACAAATTCATCTTGTAGGCAAATTCGTGAACATGTTGAACAGATGGGCTTTACTGTTTCTTCATGTGGAAATGACATGCTTGAGTTTCGTAGATGTCTTGCTGCATCGTTTTTTCTTAAAGCAGCACAGAGACAGTTAGATGGAACATACAGGTAAGTAGCGTTCTTGGTTCATTCATGAACTTTACATGTATTTAAGCTACTGTGCTCTGTTCTTATGCTCACAATAAAACTTACGTTCTCATGTAATGACTTGTCAGGGCATTGGAAAGTGGTGAGGTTGTCCACATCCATCCAACTTCTGTTTTATTCCGTTCAAAACCTGAATGTGTTATCTTCAACGAGCTTATGCAAACCAGCAAGAAGTACATCAAGAACCTCACAAGAATTGATCCCTTATGGTTGACTGAGTTGGCTCCTCATCATTACAAAACGGCAGAGTCAATTTAACTTGTCTTCTTTGCTTATAACAAGGTAAAACACAACCTATATCTCTCATCAGTTTTTAAACTTGTATCTTGGCATAGAGAGAAGATTTGCTTCTGTGTTCCTCCTCTGTTCCTAGAACAAGAAAGCAAAATCCTTGGTTATTTCTGTAATTATCATTTCTCTCTCTGATGTAGATAGAACACTGATACCATTGAAGACTGATGCTAAGCATTGAAAGAAGATGACTTTGTGGCTGAGAGCTTAGCATTATTTTAGATGAAACACGACAACCAAGCATAATATATGCTCTTTTATGGAGCTGGAGACACCTAACATGTTAAGAGAAGATTCTTGTAACTTGTAATAGATATAAACCTTTTTTGGCTTTCGCCTGCACTTGACTCTGTCTTGAAAGTCAACAAGAATGTGCTCTCCATGTTCCTCCGTCTTGGCAACCAAATTTGCTTACATTTAATCATTTATGTATAATAAATTATTGTCTTATTTTGGTGTCAAAAATACAAATATTACAACTTTGAGCATAGTTATTCTCAGATCCTTACCCCAGTCAGATATAGTCCTCAAAGTCTAATATGCAAAGACCTTTGTCACGACGTGAAGGTCTCAACTGTTATCAACAAGTAACAGAGGCAAGCACGTACATCAGAACATGTAATATCTATAAACATTGGAGTAACTTACACAGAGCAAACTACAGAAAAAAAAAAAGAAAAAAAATGGGGAACTCATTCACATGCATATCTCACGAGCAAGAACAACGTCCCAAGAAATCCACCGGTGGAGGAGGAAGTAACTCCGGCAAACACAAATACGTACGTCGTCTTTCGCTGATGCCTTCATTTAGAAAGCGGACATTACTTCATTCGCTTTCTTGCTCTGGATCATCCTCAACTTCATCTTCCAAGAAAGGTGGTATCAAAGCTAAGAAGAAGATAAGAGAGAGACATCATCAAGATGGACATGACAAAGACTCTCATATTCAGGAGCAAACCTTAGCAGCCACTAATCTCCTCTTTAACCAAACCCCTCGTAGCAGCAACTCTGTTGTTCCTCCTAGTTTCAGACGCTCCACTTCTGTTGTCTATCCCTCGACTCATCCCTCTGGTACCAACTCAGGACCTGTTTCCGCGGTCCAAACTCCCAAGAAGTCAAATGTTGGATTCGTAAGAAGCTCTAGCTCTAGACAAAGGTCTAGTACCGATCCCATGATCAAACCTAACCAGCTCATAGACAAGGTAAGCATTTCGCTTAATAGATTACTAATGAATAATAAGCTTTTTAGCAATGGAAGCTTATCTATGTTGTGACGTGTGTATGTGTAACAGGAACTAAATAAGGTGGAAGGTTCGGAGACAAAGCGGTTCGTGCTGGTTCATGGTGGAGGATTCGGGGCTTGGTGTTGGTACAAAACCATAACTCTCTTAGAGAAACATGGTTTCCAAGTCGATGCCGTTGACTTGACCGGTTCAGGTGTAAGCTCATTTGACACCAACAACATCACAAGCCTCGCTCACTACTCCAAGCCTCTCCTTCACTTCTTCGAATCCCTCAAACCCACAGAGAAGGTTCCAACTTTGTCTTATAATTAAACCAGTCTTTTAATAAATGTTATTACAACAATTAGATGATGTTTTAATTTAATTACAGGTGATTTTAGTGGGACATGATTTTGGAGGGGCTTGTATGTCATATGCGATGGAGATGTTTCCTACAAAGATCTCCAAAGCTATATTTATCTCTGCTGCTATGTTAGCCAATGGCCAAAGCACTCTTGATCTCTTTAATCAACAGGTACCTACCATTTAATTTAAAATTAATTAGATAAATTAGCCAAATTTTTAATTGCATTCATGTAATATTTTTAGGTCGGGTCAAATGATCTGATGCAACAAGCCCAAATATTTCTATACGCCAATGGAAAAAAGAACCCTCCAACAGCCGTTGATTTCGATAGATCTTTGCTTAGAGACTTTCTCTTAAATCAAAGCCCTCCAAAGGTTAGTTACATTTTCAACCGAACCAATCTTGTACCGGTTTAATTATGTTTGAGTACTGAACCAATTTTTTTTTATTTGGTATAGGACCTAGCATTGGCTTCGGTATCCATGAGACCGATTCCGTTCGCACCGGTCGGCGAAAAGATTCACGTGTCAGAGAAAAACTATGGCTCTATTCGACGGTTCTACATCAAAACCATGGAAGATTATGCTGTACCGGTTTCTCTCCAGGAGGCTATGATCAAACTGAACCCGCCAGAACAAGTTTTCCAGCTCAAAGACTCTGATCACGCACCTTTCTTCTCTCGACCTCAGTCCTTGAACCGAATCCTTGTCGAGATATCTCAAATACCGTTCAAGAAATCTTCCTAGAAATCGAATGTTATCATTTATTTTGAAACCGGATACAAGTAAAACCAAACCGGTTATAGGATCCCGTTATTTTAGAGACTGTTTTTGAAACCTTTGTTCTTAATTTCTTATTATGTTGTCACTGATTCCCATTTAATCTTGATATTTTTTTCTAATAACAAAATAATATATCTTTACTGTTTAATAATTGGATTAACCAGAAGTGCTTTGCCAAAAAAACTCGAGTGGAGATGACTGACTAGTGCGATGTTTGAACTGTTGCTGGTTCATTCATATAAAAATGGTTCACAATGCTACTTGTCAAGCTAATTGGTTCCAAGTAAGGAGTAATCAATAAAGATTGATGATACCAACAAAAACCAAACCAATCCATTAATCATATTATTAATGTGTGTATTGAAACATGACCCCAAACTCAAAATCTAAAGCCTTGAGGGATTGAAAGGTGAAAAAATAATATCATTTCTATCGTATCTCTTCATTCAAAATCTCTTATATAATAGGGAGCTTTCGTGCAAATTTGACTCCCCAGTAATTCAAAGCATATCAAAGCAAGAAAGAGACTAGTTCTTGCGAGAGAACAAGACACTAACCGCTATAGAGATGGTGACAATGGATACAGGAACAAGCCAATACTGCTTTGTTAAGTCAACAAGCTTATGAACAGAGTCTTTTGTTTCTTCTTTCTTGTAGATCTTAAGCTCTGGTATCTTAGGTAGAGAAGAATCAACATCTAGCTCGCCAATAAAATACTCCTCCATGAGCTCCCTAGCGTCTTTGCTGTGACCTGCGTCTTCAAATTCATCAGTTGCATCTTTGCCTTGAAGAACAAACACATTAAATTGGATTAGAGACAACAACAACAACAGATGATTCATAAGCAAAGATGAAAAAGAAGAAGGTACCAGTGACAGCAAGAAGAACATCATCTCCTCCAGGATGCTCATCCATATATGAAGTTACATCATATACCTGTTAAGTGTTCATAAGTATTAAGCAAAGAGTAAAACCATATACAGATATATTCTCAAGACCTAAATAATTTTCTGAGATTTTAGAGTCAACGCATTATCAACAACAAGAAGAGGATTATGATTATAATCTAACTACAACATTCTAACACTATTCGTCATCAGATTCTATAGACAACTAAAATTACAATAACGATGATTCCTATACATGTACCCAAGGATCGAAAATAAATACTGAAATTAAAATTTTTTTGGGAAATAGAGAGAAACCTTGCCATCGATGACGATCCAGCAGTCATCTTGCTTGTTGTGAGTTGCGGCTTCTTCCATGGAGTAAAGCTTTGTCAGAGTCGGCATTTTCTTCTGCAGCGAGTTTGCTAGCTAAGATGATCTTTGATTTTTCTCATTTTTGGGGGAAGGAGAAGAAGAAAAATATAAAAACCCTACCACTTCGACGTCGTTTTTCTACTTTAATTTCAATTTTTTATAACTTCATTTTCTACTTAATTATATTTGGGAAATTAAAAAATGTCTTTTTAAAAACATTCTCACTAATACCAATTGATTTTGAGTGAATGAACTTCACATATATGGTTTAGATTTAGAGACTATACTTCATCAATATTAATTATAAAATCTTGGAAATGAGGATGGGTGTTATACTTGCATTTTCCAAAAGTATGAGCTGACCTCACATTTTGTGGTACTACTACACACGCCTTATTGCTTTTCACCAACTCTGGACCTTGGTTTTGTTCTGTTACATGACGACTTCTATTGCCCAGTGGATTTTATCTATTTGATACATAGTTGAAATAGTCTTCAGCTCAATCAGAAGTTCATACTAATTTCTGAAGTATATATATGAAAATCTCATATTTTTTGCCTATGCATACATTACAAGATAGTAAAATGTGATTGAAATTGTAGTGTAAATAGTCAAACATTAATCTAGATTAACATGGTGAATTTCAAACACCAGACTACCTATAGATTGATGTCTATACTTATAATTTACAATTATTTTAGTATTACAATAAACTAAAAAAGTATGAAGAAGAATTATCCAAGTTGTAGTTGCAACTTTGGAAACATATATAAGATGTTATGCGAGATTTATATTCTTTTAGTTTTTATTCTAAATGTTATGTTTTGGTTATTCTAATTGCTTTAGATGATTGCTTCTTTATCTTTTTTTTCTGATAAGTATGGTTATAAATAAATGGGAATCCCTACTCTACTAGACCACATCAAAAGGCATAATTTTGTTAACATTATGTTGAGGTGACTAAGGGAGCTTTTGATAAGCTCACTATTGTTATGAATTATTCTCACGTATCTCATTCCCTTGGGTCTACGTAACTACACTACATGCATTAATTGTGTAATACAAGTTTTAAAGTTTATGATTTTGGCTCTGCTCAATTAACCGAGGTCAATTTTTTTTAATAACACTAAATTTATTTTATATATTATATAAATACCATTAAAATTAATTTAAGATAAAATTACCGTTTAATAATTCAATTAAATTAGAAATTAAATTTTATTTTGAGATAATTATATAAATTCTAAACAATAAATATTAAACCCAAACACTATATAATAAACCATAACCTTAAAAAATAAATTCTAATATCTAAATCAAAATTATAAATCCTAAATAATAAATACTAAACCCAAATACTAAATACTAAATCCTAACCATAAAT